>DF237170.1:3813-136614 GCA_000708835.1 Klebsormidium nitens | reverse complement strand
GAAAATGTCCGGAAATCGTCGTGGGGGTGGTGACGTGGCGTCCTCTACGGTACATGCAACAGAATTTACCGTCACTGTCGAATCCGGCACGAGCGTTAACGCATTTCCACCGTACGATCCGTCCGGGGCGATCCTGGCCGTCCAGATAAGCCTGAACTTCATTTGGTAGGCCCATGGTAAAGGCTGCGTGGCGTTGGTAAGAACCGGCAACTAGCGAGCGTGGTCGGCAGAGCAGCACGCATTTGCTCGATTCACGTTCGAGAGCACATGCCTCGCGCGAGCGATCAATGATGCACGGAACGTACCGTACGACAGCCGACGTACGTAGGGTACGGAACACGCGTCGAGCTCGGGTAATTATGTAACGCTTCGACTAACTGGAGCCTTGGCGTTACAGACGGCGCATGGAGAGCACTCCCCTTTAGAATACCGGAGACTCGACTCTCGAGAAATTTGCGTGGACTCCCTGCAGGGAGTGTCAAAAAGTCTCCCCTAACCGGACTGCCTCAATTTCTGCCCGTCCCCCTGAGGCAGCTTCTTACGCTTGTTTTGTGCCCGGGACTCGTCATGAGGGACTCCCCAGGGGACGAATCAGTTGCAGCCCAGCTAGGACCGGAAATGACACAACGTTGAACGAATTGCGAAGACTTCCATGTTGAAAAGATCTGCCAGCATTTGCCAGTTGGCAGAAGCAGGAGCTTCGAAGCCGAAAGTTCGGCGCAAGGCGCTTCGCTCTGCGCCCACAAACTTGACAAAGTTTCCCTAGGTCCTACGTAGAACTTTAGAAGCCATTATGACTCTTGAAAGGAAGCTGCCTGTGGCTGGGGTACTCCTCTTTCACCATATTTTCGCAGAACACGACGGTAGCAGCAGGGTGGTTATAAAAGCTCGCAGCATTGGAAACTCTTGGAGCTTTAATTCCACTGCATTCTTTGATCGAGCTAGGTTGATCAGGACGTCTCCTGTAGCGGTCCCCTTTTCTTGCAGAAGAAGCCTTTGAAGCCATCAAAGCCTTCTCTGAAACCAAACCTCTGCTGATTTTGAGCTCCAGGGACCTCCAGAACGCCCTTTCCTTTTCTCGCAGTCATCAAAGCAATCAGCATTTGTTCACCTGTAAAGATGGCCGGTCTTATGGCCCCAGGGACGGGGTCCTCTCCCAGGAAGAGGGCAAAATGGCTTCTCGTCATCGCACTTCTCTGCCTGAGCTCCACTATGTTGCCCGCAAAGGCAGACGATGGTTTCAAGCCAGTTGGGAAACAAGCAAAGCCTTACGTGGCCGATGCGGACCTTGCCCTCATTGCGGACCAACTAGCGCAGGAGAACGTCAAAGGTGGGGAGCACCATGTTTGCCTGCTTTTATCGCAACTCTGATTTATCCTGGGTAAAAGCCTGCTGTCGTCACAGTTTCTCAGTGCGATGTCGACATGGAGCGGAGACGTGTGTATAAGGAATTGAAGCTGGATGTTTTGTGCATGAAATGATGGTGCACTGAGGATTTTCAGTTGTTGGTGGGTTCATAAGGGGATTGCCCGTCCTTTGTACCGAACGGGAGACCTAAGCTGCGCCCTGTGTTCCCAATGCTGTTGTCAGCAGATAGGGCCAAAGTGTTGTTTGGGGACCAGCCCTCTGCCTAGCCAGTCACATCTTGCTCTTCAGTTTGATGCCTTCTTGTCGATTCTTGGACTTCAAGTCCTTCCACATAAACTTGAACAAGGATCAGCAGTCTGACCAGCCATCAGAAGTTCTATTAGCTATCTCCAAACCCTTCTTTAAGCTTTCGTACGCTCCAGCTGTTTCAGCTAGTGGTGCTAGTTGCCACATCAATTTGCCCTATGCAAAGGCGGTGGGTCAAAGCTCGATAGTTGGTCAAAGTCAAAGTCAAAGTCTTGGGGCACTGCCACAGAAGAGCACTCCCTCTTCTAACAGCTGCAAGTCACATCAGCAGAACTTCAGTAACTAAAAGTAAGATGTTACCTATCTCGGTGCTGTTTAACCAGGTGGCTGCATCCATTAACCTAACCGCAGCAAAACCAGAATTCTGAAGTCGTAATTGTCTCCTGGTGCAGAGTTGACCTTGGAACACGTGGTCAGTGTCTTCGCTGAGCTCCCCCGTCTAGCCTTCCACCAGAACCAGGTCCCCCCTGTCCGTGAGTATGACCCCCAGTTTCCGGACACGTTGCTTCGCTCAAACAGCGACTCCCTCAGCGGACGCATCTCGCTGTCCGACATTCGGACGGCCGTGGTGGAGGAGAGTATACCGGGGGACTTGGGCGAGCAATTCTTGGAGGAGGTTTTGGCGCTGTTCAGGGGGCCCTTCCAGAGGCATAATAGAAAGCTCCTTTCCAAGCAGGGGCCGGTGAAAGGGCTGGAGAAGGTTGAGATTTCAGGGGGCGGAAGGAGATTGTTGGCGGAGAATGTGCAGAGCTCTGGAACTGGGGTGACTCTGACGGACGGTACGACGTCGAGCACGTCAACGTCGGACTCGGACAGCGGCAAGTGGGGGCCCCTTACCAAGGGCGCTTGGATTGGTATCATCATTGCAGTCGTTTTCGTCATCGGCGCAGTCACGATCCTGTGCTGGTGCCTTGAGTGTATATGTTGTTGCTGTTGCTTCTAATGATATGGCAGGCCAACACCTGATTGTCCGCATAGATCTAGTACTAACAGTAGATCCAAATGCTGTTGTACATCATTGTCAACGTACTGTAACGTAATCATTGAGTTGGGTTTTTAGCATTTTGTCAAACGCGTAATTCAGAGATTCGGCATAGGGACAACTGGGTTGGAATCTAGCTGTTGCCACTTGCTCTGTGGCATGCTGTCAAACAGAATTCTGAATAGTTGTATAGCGGTACACGGAAAGTCTGTGTAGGTTGAACAATTCAAAAAAAGTACATTATTAACCCGCTGATTTAAGAGCATGACATTCCAAGTTGTCTGACAGATTTTGTACATGTACTCATCCATGTTTCTTCAGATCATTTTCCCTGGACATCTTGAAAACTCGTGCATCTGCAACAGCGCGCTCGGTTCTGGTTTTCAAGGCATGCACACAAACCCAAGATCAACAAAAGGTTGTACATTGGCAGATGAAGACATGGTCATTTGTCAGCCTTGCACAATGATGTAGTAAGCATGTCAAAGCACAGACTTTGCATACTCTATACAAAGCAACTGCAGGAACTTTAGAGATCGTGACAGGACGCCCTGCTACATGTAGCCGCTTTACTACCTTGTAACCGACTGAAGTACCATGGTCCTAGCTCGACTAAAACTAGTGCTCAACCAGACTCATCTCTGCTGGAAAACCACGCAGAATGCTTTCACTTGACAAAGCGACCTGCGTTTGACAGCTTCTCTCGTCGACACAACTGGGCTGCGAAGGCTTGCAGCATTAGAACAGTTGACCGACACCTTACCCTACAGCGGTACTGCCACCTTTTTAGCAAGTGATGTTTGATTCACTGGTGGCGGTTACATATATGCAGGAAATCTCTTGACGCGGTTGCCAGGCGTCGTATCATTTTGCATGCGGACCTGAAAAAGGTAGGAAACGGCATTTGTGTTTAGAGCCCATGGCATCAAAAAGGACAGGATCCACAAGTTCAAGGACATGAACGGGACGTAGACCCAAACGAACGCTACACCATTGGAGCTGAGCTCGCCAACAAGTACACCGGTCGTGAAGTCAAGCATAAGCAGATGTTATCAGCAATAACCATAGTTGACCAGGATGATCCCAAACGACCTGATTAAAGTCAGTCTTGAGGCAACTAGACAATGAAGCAGATGGGGGTAACATCTCCAAACAGACTTCATCGTCTCACCCTACCCAACCGTAACTGAGGGGTCATTACCGACTTGCTGCCGTTGTCTCACCTTTTAGTTGACCGAATCAGTTGACTACCAAAAGCCGAACTCGTCATCGGAGTAGTCCCTAGTCCGCATGTGCTTCGGCCCGTCAAAACGTCGGTCGATCGCCCGCTTCGTCTTGTGCACCTGGAAGAACGACACTACAACGTTTAAATGGTTTCGGTTTGACGGACTGAGGGGGTTGACAAAGTTGTTCTGACGGATTGTAGGCGTTACAAACATCTGTCTGACGGTCTCCGGGCGGGTCCAGGATCTAATTGAATCGAAGTGAGGGGCGAAGATCCTTCGGGGATAAAAGTGTCGGTCGTGGTTGAAGCGCCAGGTTTTTGTGAAGCGCTGCCTCTGCTGTTGCCTGGCCAAAATTCAGCAAACTGCGCACGGAAAGAAGACCAGCTGTTTTCAGTTAAGTTGAGGTTGATTGTGCTCTATGAGTCAGGTTGCAATCATCGAAATCTAGACTCAACGGACAAAAGGCCCTTTGCAAAGTGTCGTCGAAAACAATGCTGGACCGTTTCCGCATCGGTCTCTTAAAGGCGGTCTTGCATGATTCAAGAATTCTCGTTTGTTATCCATTCCGTGATGGGCCGACTGAAGAAAACTTGTTGGGCTCGCGGCCCTCTCCACAGACGTCGCTACGGTCTGAATGCTTCACTTTTTCTTTTTACTAGGCTTAGAATCTTTGCTTGATAAAACGTTGGTTCGAAACACTTCGGGCAGTCTTGTGTAGCACAGCAGATTTACACAGCTATGAAGGGCTTCACCAACCTCCGTGGATGCGGTAAGCAAGATGTGACTTGTTATGCAACCGTAGTATCAGTCTTTTTCCGCGCATCTTATCATAAGACGAGCTGTTGCTGCTTCTGCTGGGTGGCCGGCTCGAAGAGGACTCGAAATGAAGGTGAGACGACAAAGAACCACTGCTTCCAATACGTGCGTACAGCAGGTCCGGTAAGGAGGAATGGTAGAGGAGGATGTTCGGTAACACAGCAACACCTTATCACTGCAATGGTGGGCAGGCCTTTCGGAATGCAATTTGCGGAAGAAGCAAAGAGCGCATTGGCTAGCGTTCTCTCTTGCGATAGACGTTAAAAGTTGGACATTTTGGGGTTGGGGAAGAAGGGCAAGATGAGAAAGTAGACAAAGGAGGAGAAAGTGAAAAGCAGAGCGCCAGGGTTCACCTTCTTGTGAGTGGGCAGGCTCGTCCACTTGTCCTCCTGCGCATGCAACTGCTTCAGCCGGTCCAGACCCGCCTTCATGTGCTTGTCAACATTGACTATCACGAGCTCTTCCTCGTCGTCATCTGGCTCCTGGTCGTCGAGAATGTCGGCGCCGTAGTCTGCAGAGAGCAATGCAATCTTGAGCCGTCCCTATCTTGCTCCACTGAGATCCTTCCGGTTTCAAAAAACGCTATTTAGGTGTGCTCGTCTTGGCAGCAGAATACTGAGGTAAACCTCTTTTTGGAGGTAGTTGGTTCCAGTGTCCTCCCAGCGCTTCTTGGGGGAGTAATCAAAGCCGACGCAATGAATCTCACTCAGTAAGCAAAGCGTCAACAACGAAGAGTGCTCTTCGAAGAAATCCAACGATCAGATAGCGTTCAAAATTAGGAGATCAGGCTTGAGCTATGGCCAACTGATAAGTCTGGTCGTGCCATCCGACAGTACTGACTGTGAGGATCCAAGACCTATGTTCGAGCCACCAATAGACTGGAAGGCTCCACCGTTCCATCGTCCACCACTCCAGGAATGTGCGACAGAGTGAGCCAAGAGGCACACTCTCACACGTTGTATCACTTCTCGCAGCCTCTGTAGTTTATTCAACTTCAGAAGTTGACTTCAGCGGTTGCACTAAGAGCGCCTCCTCAAACTCTCTGCACCTTCCAATGCCTGACGGAACCTCTGCACACCTGAGGCCTTGAAGTTCACTGCCTTAATTCTCCAGTCCTCGCAAGTAGTGACGTACCAGTTGCGTCCTTGATCCACTGCAAGAGATCTTCGTCCTTTGTCGCTGCATTTGCGGCGGCACTATGCAGGAGGAGCCTCCACATGTAGGCAAGAGGGTCCACTGGCGTCCCTTGGAACGTTTTCGTCGCGTCTTTTTCCCACTTGGTCAGAGCAATCTGGATCTCGTTTCCCCCTGTGACAATGAAAGCCTAGCATCAATCAGAGGCTTCCTTGTGGTTCGAAAGAAGGCCCAGAAGAATTGTTGAAGGTTTCTTTTGTACAAGAGTAGGCCCAGAGAAATGGTCGAAGGTTTCCTTCTTGCTAGAGAGTTGAGCCATCTAGTTGACTTTGCCAACAGACAAGAGATCAAGCCCTTGGTTTGCCTGAGCCATCATGTATTGCCAATAATCATGAACCAGAAAGGTGTGATCAATCAGGATTAGTGGATGGTCATCAAGGGAGCTCGGCAACTCAGGTGGGGCTTCAACAAGTCTAGCTTAGTCGTGCTTGGAAGGGAGGAGGATGCGTGGTCTGAGTGGGTCTGGTTAGCACCCGGTGAGCGCCCTATTAAAGGGAAACATCTGCCTTGATGTCCAACTAGAACATTGTCAAGTCAAGCAATCCAATCAGGAACATCACTTTTTGTGAAAATACTGATGTACTTGTTGATGAGCCACTTTCAGCCGTAAGGCTTGGAGGCTGCAAGAAGAGAATGCTGCAGTTGCTAACGTAGGGAGGGAGGAAAACTGCCTGATTAAAAAGCATGGACTGTAGCGGTGGCAAAGCTGTGTGAAAGCTTGAAAGCTTGAATGGCATCTTCCAAGATGGACTGACAACGGTGCAACTGTGAAAAGCTGCTGGCCTTGTAAATGGATGCTCACCCATCTCTTTGGCGGTCTCCTCAATGTCGCACCTCGCGGGGATGCTTTTCATGTTCTCCTGCAAAGGAGGCACCAAATGCTTGGACTAACTTTGACTGAAGCTCCTGACTGAGTGTACTTAAGTGATGGACTTTAACCAGCAAATTGAGGCACTCGAAGAGGTCATGGAACAGCAAATGAGAAATAAAGTTCCCAGCTCAATAGATTGCTCACATCGTCAAGGATGCTTCTTCGATTGCATGCTCACCCAAGTGTCAGCAATGCACATCAGGACATCGTGACAGGCACTATGCGCTGTGTTTTGCACAATCCCGACATCGTAAACTGCTTGAAGGGGTGCCTGTAAGCGAGAAGTTCCCCTGGTTAAGTGATGCAGAGGCACCAAGTGTGTTTCTGGAAGCGCATTGCAGGTCAAGGAACAGGTATGGGGACATTAGGTGCTGATTGGAGTGGTTGATAAGGTATTGTACAGAACAGCTTATCACTGATCCCCTTCCGAGCTGCTCTCAAAAGTTGGCCTGAACTCCTCAACTGCTTAGGGCTGGGGATTGGAGGTATCATCGTGGGCAGAGTCCAGAGGCAATGGATCCGATAAAGGATACTTCACAGGAGGTGCATGTCTACTTGGACGTCCAAAAGAGGACCACCGTGGCCTTCTGTACCTTGCCATAAAGTACACATTGCAATGAAGCCATACGCCCTGCAAGTGTTTTTTGTCATGATGAGTTGCATGATATCTGAGAGCTGGCAAGACGGATATCAATCTGATTGCTGACAAGAACTTGAAATGCTGGAGCTTATGACCACTTACAGACAAGTTGCCCAGATATGCGGCAAGCTCTTCTCCCTGCTCCTCGTAACCTGCAGATTGAGACAAAGATGGCCAGGTCAATCGCTCATCGTTGAGGAGCCTGTCACGAACAGGGTGCCACTTTTTGGAGAAATAACGAGTGCCGGACAAGGCAAGATGATGGACTTGAAGCAGGGTAAGATCAAACCATTGGTGACTGCCAGCTTAAGTTACCAGGGCAACAATTCTGACTCAGCTACGGACATAGTGGCCAAAATTTTCCGTTGTCTTATTCACTTGTAGACTTCAGTCATGCGGGTACTGCACATTCTGCGTCCAGTTTGAATTTCAACATATCATGATCAAGGACCTTGCAAATGTTGGGGTCTCAAAAGAAAGTTGTTGCACATGACATTTTTGGTAGGCAATTGTTGCAGAGAAGCAGCACTTATAGAAAAAAGGTTGCTCACCATCATGCCAATCGCGGTTCACCATTCTGGCCAGCGTCTTGACATGCCCGTTCAAGGTCTTCTTGATTGGCTGCAGCTTGATCTCCGCGGGCACCTTGGGTTTGCGCCCCTTCTTTGCTGCAGGTGCTGCGTTGGCCTTCGAGGCAGTTTGTTCCTCTAGCGGCCTCTTTGCTCCCACTGGAGCCATGTTGATGCAATCCGCTCTGGGAAATATGTGTCTCAGATGGTTCAGCGGCCGCAATGTGCGGAAGCAGCACACTGGCCGTTCTGACAGCTCGACAGCTGCTTCTGCTTGTCTTCAGCAATGCGTATTAATGGCGAGGCGCAGAGGCCGCAAGCACACGAGACTGAGTGGTTGCCTTGTCAAAAATCTGTGCTGCCATAGGACATACGGTATACCTACATAGGTGCATAGGTACCAGCTAGGGAGCTTGGCTTCAAGTTCAAACCCTTTCTTGCCTTCGCGCCAGATTCGAGGGTTTTCATTGGTCCAATTTGAGCGAAGGACGACGATAAGCAGTCCTAGCACATCGGACGGCGGAGGTTGAGTTGCCCTGTAACTAGTATGATTCAAATTAAACTGTACATTGAAGATGATCACTCTAGCTGAAGGCAATGACATCATTGTCAGTGTGCATGCGGGCCCGGGGCGACCGTCTAAAGTCAGTAATGAAGAGGAGGCTAGCTCGGGCCGGGGGATGAGGGCCCAGGCGCGCGGCGTAGCCTAGGCTCGTTCCCAGGCGCTACTAAGTCTAGCCCGGGTTCGATCTTTACAAATGTCGATCTCGACCGGGAACGAGGCGCGAGGTCAATCGACTCGAGTGATCATGCATGAGCATATTCATCCCGGCGAGCCCGGCAAACTCCCGGCAAACGTCTGCGCGAGCCTGGCAAATGCTCAATTGCAACAGAAGTGCCGCACCCACGTGTTAGGCCAAAGAACATGGTCCTCCGACTCTATCATGCGACTGCCCCTTCTGAACTTTTGTTGCGCATCCATTGCTCAACAATGCAGCATTTGTTTGCTGCTCATGACCTTGGCCGGTGCATATGGGTAGCTACTCCCATTTCATGCTCGTGAGACGTACATCATCTGAGTCCGTGTAGCAAGATGGCAACATGGAAAAGCATTCAGAAAATACAATTGGCGATTTTGTTGGGAGATGCTATTCTCATGCATGTAGTGCCAACTAGAGAGGGTCTTTAGAGAGCCGTTTTTGATTCTCGAGCTGACCGCTTTTAATGTTGCAGTATTCCGATATCGAGGTAATCGAGATGTGACCAATGCTTTTTGAACCTTGAATCGTGTTTCGGCGATTTGCATACTTTCAGCCGCAACCAATTCCAAGTATACAAATCTTCTGTAAGCCATATCTTCTATAATCTCGTTGTACTGTCGCCAACGAGGATTTTGGAACTGCGAAACACTGACATGCACTTTGATCGGTTCAAACTTGGTTGATTTGCGCTTATGCCTCTTTTCCTACTCAGAATCTTATTGCAACTTGAAGGTCAATCAGGATACCGGTAATGTTTTACACGGAGAATAGCGCTTGATATGCTCACATAAACTTCTGCAGCATCAACTTTTCCTGACTACCAGAAGGGTCATTTCCATCTATACTGTTTGCCATAAAGCAGGCCAGAGTTATTCATAATACAAATCAGAAGGTCTACTATGACAAGCTTCGAGGCCTACGAACATTTTAGACCCTCAGACGTCATGCAATTGACAATGTACTATAAAGTTCTTAGATGCCATGCCCGTTGCCGAGTCTGTGCAAGAATGTTTTATCACCTTCGTCTTCAATATCACGGATCCACCAGCGGCGGGAGAACTACAGTTATGTACATATTTTGATCTAACCCAGAAGCACACCCCCTTGATATCGGAGACAAAATCTGTGACAGAAGAACGGTTTTGAACGGTGAGGTTATGATGCCGGGCCGACAGGGATCTCATTGCTCCGTCTCTCGACATACGACTGCGAGGCTTTTTGGATTGCGAACAAGGCCGGGAAGCAATATGAGGTCTAGGAGCTAGCTTGTCAAAACAACTCACCGGTCAGTCCATGCATACAGCAATCAGTAGTCGTCGTCAGAGTCGGAACAGGGTCTGGTCCTTAGATGCTTTGGCCCGTCCCATCGACGGTCGATCATCATCCTCGCCTCGTGTACCTAGATTCGACAGACAGCACTCATTCAGTGGTGGGACAGTGAAAGAGCTGAAGCAGCTTGCAGTAAATGAAATCGAGGCTTTCTCCTTATCTACTCAAAATCGACAGCTGCATGAAACGACGATGATTCAGTTTTACCCTGAACAGCAACGCATTTTGTATTTAGCATGCACTCGCCGTTTGAAGGCGTGGCTGACTGGATTTGTCAGGTCACATGAACTTGCCCTTTTGAGCACTGCTTGAAGCGCGAGACTGGGGCAGAAATGGAGTAGATTCGCGAGCTTTGATGTACTGGACAGACTCGGACAGCTCAGGGCATCAATCCGAAGATGACGTCTTACGCTCTTTGTTCCATAATATTTGAGCCTTGTTGAGAAGAGACCGAGGGGTTCTTTAAATGAACCGAGTAGCAAAGGAGAAGCGTATTCTTCAGTCAACCTGAGCAGCTAACCTCGTCACGTAATCAAATGGGACACTGGCTGGTAAGCCCTCTGCAAGAAAGTACATACTTCGATGGGACCTCTAAAAGAACATTTGTTTACCTTCTTGTGAGTTGGCAGGCTCTTCCACCTGTGATCCTGAGCATGCAGCAGCTTCAGACGCTCCAGGCCCGCTTTCATGTGCGCGTCGACCTCCGTGATCACAAGCTGCCCTTCGTCATCATCCGGCTGCGACTTATTAAAAAGGTCGACGTTGTAATCTGCAAGAATCGGAGGAGTCTTACGTCCTCAGCTTCTTTACTCGGCTGCTGCTTTTCCAGATTGTTATCTTTTCCAACGTAGTGGATCTCAAAGCGCAGCAGATCATGTACCCTTAAGGCATTTGGATGAAGCCGTCAAGACCCTGAGCGATCTAGTTTACTGAGAACTTATCGGGGAGTTGGCATCCGTATTAGGTTCCGGCTTCAAGATCAAGCATAGAGACGGGCGAACTAAGCTCGAGTTAGCTCCTTTCAAGACACACTCCAGATGGTCAAGACAATCCCCACAGAAAACATGACACGACGATAAAGTACCACTTTTCTGTGCCACCGACTGCGTCTACGAGCTTCTACCACTAGCAGCAAGATGAGCGCTTGAAAAAGTCTAGGAGGAGCTAACAGGAAAATCTGCATACGACGTTTCTAGCATCTCGACAATTCTGACTGACAAGCTTTGAGTGTTGTTTGCAAATCAAGCGCGTACCAGTTGCATCCTTGATGTACTGGAGTAGTTTCTCGTCTTTTATTCTTGGATTGCCAGCAGCGCTCTGCAGGAGCAACCTCCACATGTAGCCGAGAGGGCCCTCGGGTGACCCCCAGAAAGTCTTCCACTTGTCCTTGCCCCAGTTGGCGAGGTAAATCATGATCGGGTCAGTGTCTGAGCAGCAGGAGAGTCCGTTCAGGCTTCCAGACAAAACAAGTGGCGTTTCGGGCGTTCACTTCAAACATAGCAGAGGGTGGCTGTGACCAAATATGAGGAGTACATTCATCCAGAAAGGGATGAGCAATACACAGGAGAATGTCAAACATCAGGGCTGCAAACAAAGACCAAGAATATTTGCATGACGTTGAGAGGAATGAACATTGACTGCAGTGATGCTAGAGTCTGGCCTGCTTGCCTTCTTAGTTCTTACCATTGGATTTAACTACGCACTCAATTGTACCGCGCATTGGGATGGTCTTCATGTTTTCCTGTAAAGAGAAGCTGTACATTTAAAACAGTGCGATTGACATGTTGCTCAGATTTATATAAAGTGCAATCGAAGTGCAGGATCATTCGCCGAAGTTCGAAAAGAGCGAGCAAGAGAGCAGAGATCCAAAGTGTTCAAGCAACTCAGACTGACCTTATAAGAAATATAAAAAGAGTGGTCTGGTACTTACCCACGTGTCAGCTATTATGAGCAGAATTTTGTGGCAGTCACCATGATTCGTGTTCATCGTAACTCCGAAGTTGTAGACTGATTGAAAGTGTGCCTGTACAGAAAACTTCTTGCTTAGAGACAACCTCTGTAAAGCCAAGCAGTACCTATTGGAAGCAAAAAGGCTCATGTTTGCCCTGACTTGAGGAAAGCAACGCTGCGAAACCTCAGATCAGAGCCACTTCAATCTCTGCGCAGCACTGGATAATAACTTCAAAGGTAGCTCACATCCAGATTGCTCAGATACTCTCCCAGCTCCTCTTCCTGCTCCGGCCAACCTGCAATCATGATCAACAATTTCAGACTTTCAGGCTGCTCAGATGTCAATTCTTGAGTCTTAGTGTCCGACCCAAGCCAACCTTTCAAGAGAGCAAGACACACCAACCAAAAAATACTGTTGAGGAATCACACACTTGAGGCTAACTGTGAAGTAAGCTTGCCTCTTCTACTGCCAAGCCAGTATCAATGAACTGGCGCTTGAGGAAGAATCAGAAAGTCTGAGCATATGTGCAGATTGACATGCTTCACGTTCATCATCTACGGATTTGAAGTTTTGAGAGAGCAGTCCTGATATCGCAACT
Organism: Klebsormidium nitens; assembly: GCA_000708835.1. Taxonomy (NCBI): domain Eukaryota; kingdom Viridiplantae; phylum Streptophyta; class Klebsormidiophyceae; order Klebsormidiales; family Klebsormidiaceae; genus Klebsormidium; species Klebsormidium nitens. The sequence goes on along the minus strand of DF237170.1, from coordinate 124,003 downwards.
TTGCTAGAACTCACATGTGCCTGCTTTTGGCAGCGGAGCAACCCTAAATCATACTGTGAGAAGCTCTTCCTAGCTCTTTGATTATGGCTACTGTAGGCAACACTTATAAGTCCACCCATGCCATTGAAGTCTTTCAGAATGTTTTTTTGCCGAGCTGTGCAGTAAAGCCTGAAGTTTTGCTTCTTACGGCTCTACTAGATCAGCCTGAAAGAAAATGAACCAAAGCTGTCTTACCATCATGCCAGTCAAGGTCCACCATCTTGGCCAGTCTCTTCACTCGATCATTCAAGCTCTTCTTGATTGGTTGCAGCTTGATTTCTTCGGGTTTACGCCCTTTCTTTGCTTCTGGTGGGGCAATGGCATTCGCCTGGGAGGGAGTCTGCTCCTCCAGAGGCCTCTTTGTTCCGCCAGAAGCCATCATCGAACCTGCTTGGCAGTGCCGCCACAACTACAAGACGAGCGAGACCACACCGGCGAGACCAATTACTCTTACCGGCTTGATTTGAGGAGCTGCTCCGAAGTCTGCTTCTGTCCGCCTTTAACAAGCAGACACTTGAAAGCAATGCACCTCCAGCCTGGACTCTCAGGCTAGAATCCTGCTGGACTGTTTCATACCTAAGTTAGCAGATGCACAGTTTGCATCGGATCTGTATGAGTTTCCAATTTCAAACCTTGGCGCCAGATTCGGCCACTTTCATTGGCTCGTTGCTTGCTTGATGCAACTCTCGACGGTCAAGATCTTGGTGCCCCGTACCTTACGGTCCAGATTCAGCAGAAAGACGAGAGGGTGGGAAGTTCGCAACATCAGCAAAGGGATCCCTCTCAATAGGTGACTGGGGAGGGCAGCCTGCATGAACAGGTTGGCAAGAGTTACGGATACGCCAGATCAATGATCCCGTTCAACAGTCCGATCTGAGCAGACCGGCCAAGTGCATGAAGAGCGAGCCCTTGCTTCTATCCAGTAAACTTGGATCCGCATTGAACGTACACGCCAAACAAGAGTACCATGGCAATACATACCTGATGCTGAAGTATGCGGTATTGCGGTCTATTATACTTGGCTCTCAAAAGTCGCCGACCAGGTTTGGATTGGCTTCCACAACAACACGATGTAAACGCAGATCTAAGTGAGACATTCGGATCTGAAGGCTATAGTTTTCATTCTGGGCCGGGCCTGGCGGTGGCTGGCACATCTCTTTCAGCTTGCTGATCATTGGCAAATGCTGCAGCTGATTGTCGGCTCTAGGAACGTTATTCATAACTTCTTCGGTTGCAAGGGATCCGAGCGAGCTCGTGAGTGTAGCTCGTAGCACTAAAAAACTAACCTCAACTTTGAAAAGCAGCCTGGCTATAATCAAGTAATAACATGATAGAAAGACCTATGCCAGGATGCAGACGTGAGAAATTGATCGTGCGTGATGTCCCAGCGGCATCCGAGCCGTAGCGTAGGGACTCCTCATTGGCATGGCGATGAATTTCTTATGACGTCGTTTCTGCCAATAGGACAGCGTACACAATTAACCAAACAATCAGATTTGTGCACGTTCTGGACACTATAGGATTCGAGGATCCGATTCATCTTTCATGTGAGCGAATCCTCTCCCAGTCTCTTCGTTAAGGTGCCCAGTGTCTTGTTCTTCCTTTCCCGCTCAACCTCGACGTCCCCCGCAATATCCGCCGGCGAGTATGCGTTGCATTTAACTCAATACCTTTCTCTCTACCGCCCCCTCTTTGCTCGGCAGCACTCTGCCTGGCAGAATCTATTACTTTGACCTCGACACGCGCTGCATCGTCCGCCCTTTCCTCGGACGAGATTTTAACGTTTCTCTCTTCCTCTTCAACGTGGCCTTGCGCTAGCCTCGATCCAAAGCTTCCGGTTTCGTTTTCTTTCTTCATCTCCATCTCAGGGGTCGTTTCATCATCCCGCACTGGTGTCTGTAACGCTCCTGCGGACGCTGCCGCGGGCGTTACACCGCCGGTGGCCCGGTCTTGCAGGTCCGTCAGGATGGTTATGAGGTGCTGAATGACGTCTTTTTGGCTCTGGCACATGTGCAAGCCGTCCGAGACAGACGCTTTCTGGGCGCACCCCGGCCTCTTTTCGGGGACGTCCGTTGAAAGCTCCTGCGAATGGATATGACGATTTACCGCTGTGCGCTTTGGTCCGAACTTTTGCTTTCCCAGGAGCTGTCGCACGTTCCTGCTTGAATTTATGCGCCAGGAAACCTGACACGAAATCGCTGGCTTCCTGAGGGAAGCTAAGTTGGATCCTGAGGCGCGTGTTGGCTTTCGAGCGCGACTTTAAACCACGGCATCCAAGACTTCGTCATAGGAGGTGCACTGATGGCCCTTGCGAACACAAGGTGACGCGGGGACGTCTTCCTACTTCGAGAAAGCGTGGCAAGATCTGTCTGCGCTAAACACCGACTGCAAACTTATCAGAAAGGCAAGCACTCATCAACGCGTCCGGCTCGAAAGTGCTTTCTTCTTCCTGTCTGTTGATTAAGTCGAGCATTGTGGAAATCCCGAAAGTATGTTTGCTGGATCCCGTTCGTTCTTTTCTACAGAAAGGTGATGCAAAAGTTAAGCAGGCTTCTGCTTACGTCATGTTGACTCAGCTCCAGCAGCCGCTCTTGCACCATCTCCCGTATGGCCCGCAGCTCAACCTGGATTGCGTCTCCTCCGTCCGCGCCCAGCATTCCGTTGAGCTCTTCCGCCGGAGCTCCGCTTTCCGCCATAGAAGCTGCCTTTATATCCCTTGGAACTTCCACAAAGCTCATTTCTTCAGCGGAATTCCTCTTCCGCGGATGCTCTTCCAGAGACTTCCGGTGACCGGGATCCGCCTCCGGCTCGCTCTCTCTCTGCAGAACCTCCAAACCCTGGCGCTTTCCCGTCACGCCCGCCAGCCGCCAGTGCAGGAAGAAGCGCGCGAGCGCCGCGCGCTCGCTCACGCGCCGCACCCACCAGGGTAGCGCGCACGTGATGCGCTCGAGCTCCTCCTCGCGCGCGCGCGCGCGCTCACCGGCCGCGCGCGCTTCTCCGCTCGTCACTTCCGCACGCCAAACGCGGAGCGCGGCGAGCAGCGACTGGCGGTCCACGTGGGCGCTCAGGCAGCGCCGGTGGTGACGTAAGCGTGACATCCGCGAAACGAACGACTGGCGCTGTGGAGACTCGGCGTTCTGCAGAAGCAAAGCCGAGGATCAGTCGGGCGAAACATGGAGCGAAATGATTCGGCCCCTGACGACAAAGAGGGGCTCGCTTGAATTGCTGCTCGTGCAAGCATAAAAAGTCCATCAATGTCCAGGTGTCGGCCACACGAGCCCGGCTCCATCAGCAGGCCGGGTCGTGGAAGCCGACATATTGTAATTCCAAGACGAAAAGACCGTTCGGTGAGCTTGTCAGAAGGACGAAACGTTCCAAAGATATTTTGCCGCACGGCCGGATGGTACCGTCAACGATGTTGATTCTGTTCCGCTAAAATTCAGATTCTTGGCTGATTGACTTCGAGATGCTCTGACATAGGCCGCAAAGTAGTTCCTCTCTCCGAGACTGACTCCCGTCTCCCACCTCAACGTTTGGATGAGCAAAAAAGATTTTGCTGGCGACTAGGTCAGGGCTTGGGAAAGAGTGCTCGCTCAATATGCTTGCTTACATGCTTGTACCGATTGCTTATTCCCACCAGCCGTGCAGAATCCTTTGGATTCTTGGTTTCCCATTCCAGTCGCAACAAGAGCCCACTCACACCAAGAGCCTATTCACACCAATAGCTTATTCACACCAGGAGCGCAGTCGCACCAAGAGCCCATCTGCACTGAGAGCCTTTCGCACCAAGAGCCCATTCTCACCTCCGCGCACAGGCCCTCCGCCAGATGGTGCCACCGCGCCCGCATCCGGTTGGTTTCGGCCGGTAGGTTCCGCCAGGCCAGCAGCGGAATCAGAGCGGTCAACTGGGGGGCCGTCTTGGCCATGTAACGGCGACCCTCCATCCAGGTCCGCAGGTTTCGCAGCAGAGCCGCGTACTTGCCACGACCCGCCTGCGGACAGCATAACCAGGATGGTTAGTCAATAAACCAGGGAATTTAATGGCGGTGGTCTTGGCAGTGTAACGGCGACCCTCCATCCACTTTCGCAAATTTCGCAACAGAGCCGCGTACTTGTTCCAGGCCACCTGCGGACTTGATGACCGGTAGGTTAGTCAAATAACCCAAGTCAGAGAATTCTGCAAGGGTTCTGCCTGTGGATAGCATAATCCGGTTGACTAAGGCAAGTAAAGGAACTTCGCAAGCGGTCTGTCCAAATGACTCAACGCTGGCTTCCGCAACCGAACCCAAAATCTTATTGGGACTCTGACAGGGTGATCATTCTGCTGATCTCGTAAAATAGACACTGTGTATGTTGTGAAAGCCAGTGATGCCTAGAACGTAGCAATTCCCTGACCTCGATCTCTGACGTGTACCGTGACAGAGGATGTTCTGTTATACATCGTCAATCGACAGCGTCTGAAGGTTCCAAAGGTATTGAACCATTCAGGCGAGGAGAAAGGGAACGCTGCGGCCGTTTCAAATTCACAAACAAGAAAAAGCTGCGCCTTGCCCGTTACGCATCACTCAGCGCAAAGAGTCTGATTACAAACTTTGCAGGTGAAATCACGGCTTAGGACCCTACCTGTTGCCCCTCCTTGGCGACGTTGAGCGCCCCTCTCAGTTGTTTCACTTCCCGTTCTAATTCCGCCACCTTTTCGCCGGAGGCCCTGTTTCCGCTTCTTCCCCCCACCTGACCCTCCCCGTCAGACTGCACCAGTCGCTCGTTCCACTCAGTCGAGGCCCTACGACCCGATGTCTCAGTAAGCGGCTCTTCTTGACTTGCACTCTGCTCAGGGCTTTCTTCTGCGTGCGTCGTTTGCGGATTGGAGGCCGCCAACTGACCGGGTTTGGGCCACTTGACCGTTTTCGATACGCGGCTTTGTTCCAGATTTCCTGTTAGCGGCTCTTCCTCTCCGTCGCTCAGCAGACCGCTCACGCTTTTTGGCGACTCTACCGACTCTTCCTGCTCTTTCAGGGTCGCCCTATTTGCAACATCCTCTGCAGGTGCCACGCGGCGAGCTCTCGGGCGCGCCACGTGCCGCAGCTCCGCCTCCAGCGCCGAGATCTTGGTCAGCAAACCCTCCACTTTCTGGGTTAAGGCTGTGTTAGCAGCTTCGGACGCCCGTAACCTAGTTTCTGACGAGGCGTCTATCCGCGACTGCAGGACGTCCAGCTTTTGGACGAGGCCCTGTTCGGACGCCCGTGCGGCGGAGAGAGCGTCCGAAAGCCGCGACTGCAGAGCGTCCAACTTTTGGACGAGGCCTTGTTCGGACGCTTGGGAGGCCGTCAGGGCGTCCGAAAGGCGCTTCCTCTCTGCGGTAAAGTGCGATTGACGCTCCTGATGTGTTCGCATCTCAACCTGAAGGGTGGAACAGAGTTGACTAAGAGGAGGTGTCAAGAGTCTGGAGAGTAAGGAACCGCAAAGCCAGCTGAACTCATTTTAATGCCGGAAGTTCGCTAAATCTCGTCACCGGCGACAGGTGAGAACAGCAGGAAAGATCAACAAAGGAAGTAGGGATGCGCTGGCAATGCAACCTTGTTTAAGATGGTGCTGTCAAATTGGGCACGGGGAAGAGTCGCAAATATATTTTGCTTCTTAGAGGTGTCTGGCCATAGAAATTGGCCGATGTCTTTTTGACAATCTGCTAAAAACCTGCTGAATATGGTGGTAAGGAAAGTGAAAATCAAATTTCAAACTTGACTTCCAAAAGCGACTTGAGGGTCAGGCAAAGTTTCCCAAGTACTTCCTTAAAGCCGTCATAGTGCAGAATTTTTAAAGCAACAGCTTACACATTCTGTCCGTTCTCACCTCCGCCTCGGCCCTGAGCCTCTCCGAAACCCTCAAACCCTCCTCCAGCTCGCGGACGCGCACCTCGCGCGCCCTTGCGGCGTCCTCTGCGCGCGCGCTCTCCGCCGCGCGCTGGTCCGCCAGTTTGGCAAAGGCCGACTTGAGCCGATCCACCTCGTCGCAGCGTTCTGTCAGCTGTCGGTCCCTTCTTGCCAGCTGTGGAACAAGGAAAGGTTGTGAAGATTTTCAACATGTGAGAAATTTCTTAGATCTCCACACTTTCTAAAATAATATCTGTTAATTTTGATGATATAACAAGGAGAGCACATGATCAGGCCCGCGCGCATACCGACCCGTCCACTTTTCTGACCGCGACGAAATCGGCTATCAAAGCTGTAAATAGACTTCACGAAAAGGCCTTCGACCGGGCGAGATTCAAGGCAGTTGGAACCGGATCGTCTCCAGCAGGGAGTTCAGAGAGTAATCCAGTGTCGCTAAGCTCACAACCGCAAGGAAGGGTATCATGGTGAGCGCATAATAGGTAAAGAAGGTCGAGGAGAGATGGACCCTACTTCAACTCCGAGAAAACGGGAGATCTTATCATACCTTTCTAGAAAAATCATGGTAAGCTCAAGTTCTAGTAGAAACGAAGCTAATCTGAAAACCTAAACCCAAATATCACCCGCTCCGCACCCGTATCCACCCTAACCCCCATACTAACTCTACCCATCCCAGTACTGTAACTTGAGCTAAGTATGCCTGATCTAGAAAACGATGCTGTGAATTCTCTCCAACGGCAGAGGTATAATAAGCAAATGGTGACTCAGTCAGACGCACCTGCTCCAGAAGTGCCTTCCTCTCCTGCAGCGCCCCGTCCCGCTCGCGCGCCATCTCCGCCACCTCCGCCTGCAGCGCGCGCTCGGCCGCGCCGGCGCCCCTGCTAAAGCCTTCTGCGACGCGCGCCAGCCGCGCGACCTCGCGCTCCTTGCGCGCGAGCGCCTGCTCCAGTTCGGCCGCGCGGGACGTCGCCACGTGGGCGCTCTCGAGCGCGTCCGCGGCCGCCCTCTCCGCGGCCCTCGAAACCTCCAAACCCCGCGGCTCAGCTAACGGCGGCGCATGGAGCATTCTCCGGATCGGGGCGTCGCTTTGGATCGGGCTTTCGAAGCTGAACTCGGAGCTGACGTCAGAGATGACGTGGCCACGCTTGACCGCCTTGCGCTGGGAGCTTCGGCGGCGTTCATTGCCGTTCGAGGTGCCCGCCTGTAGTACCAATACGATTCGTTTTAGCCACGGCATTGTTCGAAAGAAGAACCTTTGTGCTTCTCTGAAAGCAATTTTTTCTTTAGATTGTCTCTTGTTGTCGAATTAGATACAAATAAGAGCAAATCGAACAACTTTTGCAAAGTACAAGCGGCAAAAAGGCTGAAAGCTGGCATATAGTGATCGTTTCAACTTCCAAAATGTTGTGATGATGCTAAGGGAGGATCCAGCAAGAAGGAGCAAGCACGATCGCACGCGCGCGCTGATTGTTTCGACAGCCGGTCACGAGCCACTTTTGAGCACGCTAGACGAAGTGCTAGCTATCTTTCGGTCAGCAATGATTGATGCCAAGATTGCGCTGTTCAATCTGACCGCCTCTTCGGGTCCCGAAGTGCATAGCCAGAACGAGCGATAGGAGAGCAAGCGGAGTTTTCACTGCCTTTTGCATTCTTTCCCCCTGAAGGAAGGGGAAAGGAAACGGAAAAGGAACGGAAGATGAAAGAAAGAGGAACAAGAAGCTGAAAAGATACTCCACCGTTTGTGGTCTTCCACTCCTGAACCAAGGGAAATCCACCGGAAAAAGGAACGGAAAAGGAACGAAAACGGAACAGCAACGAGAAACTTTACCCCGCCGATTGCGTTCTTCTAGTCCTGAAGCAAGGGAATACATACCGGTGAAAAGGAACAGCGAAGAGGAAACCTACCCCGCCGTTTGCGGTCTTCCACTCCTGCAGCGCACTGACCGCCGCTCCTAGCCGCTCCTTCTCCGCCGCTCTCCGCGCTTCCTGGATCTTCCTCAACTCGCGGATCTCTCGACTCAAAAGCCTTCCCCCGAAATCAGAATCGCCCACGTCAGCATTCTCGTCCGCCTCCCCCCACAGACGATGCCTGCCGACGTCATCTCGAGCCCTGCCGCTTCTACTGACGTCGTTTTCCGGGCGCCGGCCCACCTCACGAGGCTCGGCTCTGCAGCTCGCCCGGAGCTGCGCTGGCGCTCTGTGGTTACCGACGTCAGCGACACTGCGGGGGACGACGTCAGCAGCCCGGTCCGTTCGCTTCAGGTCCTCCCGCGGGCTGACGCTTCCGCCGTTAGACGACTCGCTGACGTCTCGATTCTCCGTGCTTCCCTCGGTGGAACATTCCCCGGGCCCAGCTTCTTTCCTTGGACGCCTCGACGAACCGCTTACGTTTCCTCGGTCACTTTCCCCCGAGCACTCGTCTTTAATGCGGCTCCCCCATAAGCTACCTCGACGTTCCTCATCCCTTTTCTTCCCCGTTGGAGCCACCTTTGACTGGCCCCCCTTCTGCTGAAGCGCACTAGGAAAGACTCCATCCTTTGCCTCAGAGGCGCCCGCTTTCTCCGCCGTCGCTATTTGGACCGGCTGAACGTCCTCCGTTGGTGACTCGCTGCTTTTTACGGAGATTCCCCCAGCCCTGCTCGAGCTAGGGCGACCGCCGACGTAATCTGAAGCCATCATGGTCGCCCCTCGATCAGATTGGGACGCAGTACTCTTCAACGGAGAAGGGCTTGCAGAGTTCTCGGGCTGTAGATTCGAGGCGGTGACATGCCTGTGAAAGAGAGAGGCTAAAGTTTGCGGAACCGCAGCCGTCGAAGAAAGGCCCTTTTGACTGGCAGAAGAGCTGGAGTTCGAGTGTTTCGCCCCAGCCAACGGCTCGCCGGACAGGGCCTCTGGTGGCGACGAGAATCTCAACCCCTCCAGAGGCGCCATTACAAATGCGCTGCCGGCTCTTTCATTCACGGCTTGGCCCTCCGCGAGAGGGATCCCTTCCGAAATGTCTATTGCGTGGCTGCTTGTTGCCTTTTCAGAAACGGCCAGCCCCTTTTCTCCGCTTTCGCCGCCGCTTCTAGTTGACACTGCCTCAGTTTCTTCCCGCCGTAATCCGCACGGCTTCCCCCCGCTCCACGTGTCCGCAATCCGCTGCGTCTCGCTAGAACCGCCCGGCGTCTCTGCGGTTTCTGTGCTCCGCAGAGCGACACGTGGACCCTGGGCGCTCCGCAAGTCCCCTCCAGAAGAAACAGGGCAGCCCACGTCTAGGTCTTTCTCCTTGTTACTTCGACTAACACCTGGCGAGCTGTCTTCCCTTTTGCCGTTTTCCAACCCATCGCTGTTTTTTACAAAGCCTTCGTCATCCTTCCGGCCCCTTAAACCAGCTGAATCCGCCCCGTTTCCTGACCCGTCTGAATCCTCACCAGACATTCCCGCCGCTCCTGACGACCCAACGCTTCCTCCCACTTCTCCGACCGCTTTCTCAACGGAATCCTCCAGTTGGGAACCGGCCTCCGTATTGCAGTCCGCTTTATTGTTCCTGCTCTCAACCCGCTGGAAATGCATCAGCGCCTGACGCTCTGCTGACGCTGTTTCGGCTTGAGGGGACTTTGGAGCCAAGCCCAGCAACCCCTCTGGCTGAAGAAGCGGGCTCCCTGACCGATCAATCCCTGCCCTGGTTTTGCCGCTCTCAGAAACCCGTGTGGCTGTCCTGGACGCGCTGGCTTCCGTTCCGCTAGTGTTCCGTTCGCTCAGCGGATTGAGCACAGGTAGAATTAATCCAGGGCTAATCGGGGTGAGGTATTTTCCGATGGGGACCACCGAAGTTGCGACACCATTCTGGTTGTGCGGATCGGGGTTCCTCTCCTGACCTGCCGGTTCTTGAAGACCGTTTTGTGTGCTGCTGAGATTCCCCAATCCGGGAACGGAGAGCGGAACGGAAACGGAGCTGCCCACGTCGCTCACTCCGGCATTAGTGGCCCCCCCCGGCTCCTTCAGCGAGCCCATCAAAGTTTCCAGAACTTCTAACTTCTCTGGGACCTCTGAAGGATCGTCCGAAACGCTCTTGGACGGTCCAAAGCCCCGACCCGACTGGAAGTTGACCTTTTCCAAGCTTGGCTCTGCCGCCAAGGGGGTTGCTCCTATTCTGCTTATTGTAGTGGAAACTGAAACAGGTGCATCACGACCAATAGCTCCCCAGTCAAGCCCTGGCGAGGGATTGTTGAGCCCACTCTCGTTCTCGTCTTCGAATATCTCCGCCGTTTCGCTGCCTTTGTCCGCATCTTGCCGTGTCGCGCTCAGCAGCTCCAACAGCTTCTCTTGCGCGAACTTCCGCTCGAGTAACGCCAGCGCGCCACCTGTCCCCGCAATCAGTGGTGGCCGTCCGATGCTCTGGTCCATCTCTTCCCCAATTTTCCGTGCTGATAGAACCGATCCGCCTAAAATCGGCCCGTCGACCTCCACTTTCTTCTCCACGACAGCCGGCTGCTCCTCGCCCATTCTTGACACCACTCCGGCCCGCCAACCCTCCGGAAAGCTTCGCTCAGGAGCGTGTGTCAGGACTGGCAACTGGAAAGCAGACGGCCATACCTTTGCCCCCTTACTCACCCCACCCAGCTTCCCCGAATCTGACGAGCCCTGCGCTTGAAGCTCCAACGCTTCAATCCCATCCGGAATTGGACCATCTTCGTCCAACTCTTCTTCCAACCCCTCGCCGTCTTCGTCTGCCCCTTCTTCGCCAAACCCGTTTTCGGACCCGCCTTCGTCTAGCTCGGACCTGTCTTCCCCAATTGCTCCCCCCTCAACTAGTTCGCCCTCCTCAACTCCGTCAGACTCGGCCGCCAGACCAGATTCACCGTTCTCAAAGCTGTGATCCTCCCTCTCATCCAGTCCCTCCTCTAACTCCTCATCTTCCATGCTGCCACCTTCGGTTGCTTCGCCTTCGAGTCCCTCACCTTCAAAACTACCCCCAACGGGATCCCCTGACTCCTCTCCACCACTAACCCCCTTCGACTCCTGCTTCGTTTTGCTGCCTTCACTCTTCCCTACACTCAGCTTTACCCCTTGCGGCGACTCCTCGCCTGACAGACCGCCTTCCACTTCGTCATCTTCTGAGGCAACCTCCTCCCCCAGAGAGCTCAAACGCCCAACGGAACTGTTCCCTTCCAAGTCACTCAGACTCTCGCTCCGTTTGCTACCAGAGGCAGCTGGGGCATTTGCTTCCCTTACTGGGGTTCCCAACGAGCCTTCTCCAGCTGTCTGACTCCAAAGACTGTTGCTATTATCGATTGCTGATGTTTCGACAGCTGTCTTCATTGACTTGCCAGCTGTCAACATGAGATCTTCTTCCCAGCTTTCAGCACCCAGAGACCCCTTTCTGAGGCTGGGCTGAAGGTCTTGCAGAACCGTTGTTGGAGCCATCAGTGATGGGGCTCCGGCAAAAAGGGGGGTCGGACGGAAAGGAGGCCTAGCGAGGGGGTTCAAGGGAGGCAATCCCTTCCCTAGTGGTGGCAGGACCTTGAGTGTTGCAAGCCCAGGCTTGTCTGCATTTGAGGAGTTGATATTGCTATCGGTGAGCTGAGTTTTGCACTTTGCAGACAAAAGGTTCAGGTCCCAGGTAGATGAAAAAACTGCCACAGTGAAGAACTTGCAAATGAACAGGCGGAGCGGCGAATGGAAAGGCGAGCAACATGGTGACTGCCAGCATTTTATGATTTTCCAAGTAGATTCAGGTGCTTTAGTAAAAGCTTTCAAAAAGACTGATATTTCTTGCTGTATTGTGATGTCGAGTACTCTTGATGGTGGATTCCTTTCTGGCAGTACATCAAGTCAGTAGCGCCATTAGTGAACCAAAGGGCTTGTAATCACAAGGGCAGCTGATAAGATAAGGGCCTGCTACAAATTGGCATAGCTCTGGGCCTCTTGTAACAATCTTAAAAAGGTGCTTTACACATTTACGACGTAAAGATTGAGCTCACCATCTGCGAAGTTCCCTCCCGCCACGTCCTCCAACCCCAGCATATCCAGCACATCTTCGTCGTCAGTTTCAAGCTCTTCTTCCTCGCATGCCAACTCCCCATCTGCAACAGGATCCTCCATGGCCCCCCCCAAATTGTCTGCTTGCTGATCCCCCCCAAACTTGTTCACACCCATTCTCTGCTGCTGTAGCTCTGGATGTGAATGCCCCTCACCACCAGAGTTCAACGAGGCCTCTGAAAGTGAACCTTCCAGCGGGGAGGACCCCTTCGAAGACGCCGCATCATCGCTGATGTCACCACTCTCTGCAAGCGCCTCTTCCGCTGACTCAGCAATGCTGGCCAGGCTGCTGCTGCTGCCAAGCCTTTTTGGTTCTCGCACCAGGGGGGGCCTGGACACTGGGGCAGCGGGCCCCTGGTTTGGGACGTCCGAAAAGTCGTACAAATCGTCATCCTCTAGCTCCTCCGCAAACCTCAAGGAGCTGAGAGCTGAGCTGGGGCCTGCGGTTGAATACATGTTGGGAAGACTCTCAGGCTTCAGTGTAGGAACCCGCGCCGCAGCTTTCAATCGAGCCCCAAGGGCCTAAGTATGTATTCTAGCTCGAAAGTCAGCGGGCGGGTTAGGAAGGCGCTGTCGATCACTAAAGTGGCAAATGTCGTACTTTAGCTGCTGGGAAGAGCTAACAAGCTTTACAGCAGGCCTGCCACCTGCTGGCAGGAGCATCTATCAGCCTGCAAGACTACCATAATGGGAGCTCCATAGTTGGCTCAGCAGGTCTGCGCCCGCTTGCACGTCTGCTGGTCACTCACATTCTAGCAACAGCCTAAAGACTAAAGTTTATTGCAAAGCTCGGTTCATGAACGAATGGGCACATTGCAGAACCCTAATCTCGAATGCGCGTGCGCGCGCGCCAAGCCGCTTATGCACGGCCGCGGCGCCCAGCCGACTCAGGCGGCCGCGCGCCTCACCGTCTTAGGCTGCACGGCCACGCGCCGTGAGCTGAACTGTCGAAATCATAGCAGGCCTGCTCAGTTGCGCTCAGTTGCGTTCACTTGATCAGTTCGACGGTCAAATCAAGTTTCACTCCAATTGTTCGACTTTTGGAGCTTTTGCTCCCCTCTTGCTCATCAAATCTTACACAGCTTACTAGAGATGCTAGCTGACCGCGTCGTCATAGTCTGCTCTCAGATGCTTGAGCTTTACTGTACTTGAGTGCCGATATCTGCATGTTAAGATTCGTGAGCAGATTCGAAATCAGAAGTGTAAGAACAGAAATTGTCGATGAAAGCAAGCAAAGGCCGCCGCCATTGTTTTTCCATCACGTTGAGTGCGCGGTGTGTCGATGGAGGTGGCAGCAGGCGAGAACGTGTGCATGAGTAGAGGTGGCTGCATGGATGAATGCATGCCAGGCAGCAAAAATGGAAGCAGCTATTGCGGAGGAGGGATGGGGAAGGAAGCTAGTTGTGAATCAGTGAACATAGGATCGACGCAGGTAATCTCTTACGCAGCGTTTGTGAGAATCTTTCGGCTGGTGCTCGAAGCCTTCAAGTGCAGGTTCAAACGAGTGAAGGAAGAGCGGAGCACTATGGGCGTCTGTCTGCCAGGGTCCCCAGCCATTCGAGTGTTGGTCAACCTCTCCTCCCTACATGAGGCAGCAAAAGCCAGCCGCTCCGAGACGCACTGCTTCCTGTACCTTTTGAAAGTGCTCCGTCAGCTGAGTAACGACTTCATCGACTTGACCGCAACTCTTCAAGAAGGGCCTCCACCTCTGGCTCTCCTTCTGGACGTATCGAGCATGTCAAGGCTGAGGTACTCAGATGCTCAGTGCTTTTCCATAGACTTCGAGGAGGACCTCAAGAAGCCTCCTTCCGCTCTTGTCCTGTGGCAGTTTAGCAAGCACAGCCGCGAGTTGATGATGGCTCCTTTGATTGCAAGCTCGAGGAACGCTTCTGTGACGGATCTCTGGCTCCGCAAATCGGTCCTGTCCACGTGGCGGATACCAGAAGAACCAGCTCTGGCCCTTGCGCTTGTGAATACGTCCAAAGTCACGAGGCGAAGCTTCACATACTATGTTTGCGAGCAGTTTGGTCCAAACGAAAGAGAGGAGTCGATGAGAAGCTTGGAGGATATCGGTTATGACTTAAGCTGCCTCGTGAACCCCGAGCATGAGCCCCTTGTTTTGGTAGCCAGGTTTGCAGATCACCGAGCTCTCTGCAGACTCATCTTCCCTTCATTCCTTTCGTTGATCAGCGAAGCGCTCAGATGCCTGCCGATCAACGTCCTGTTCGTTCCAGTCGACCAGAATCTGATAATCGCTACAAACTGCCAGAGCATACAGGGGTTGTGCACACTCTTCGCTATTCTGAAAGTCGAAGAAGGAGACTCCGCCCTAGAGTCACCACGGTCCTATCGGGTAAGCTCTCGACCTAAATGCAGATAAGGTCTCCAGTCGACAAGACGAAGATAGGTGTTTTGATCGACAAGACATGAATCCTTTGATGTTGCTGAGAAGAAGAAAGTTGGATTAGGCAGCCAACCTAATTGGACGTTTTCCAAGTGTGCAAAGAAAATTAACCCTCGTAGATCCTCAGTATTTGAGCTTTCTGCTTTGTTGATTCGCTTTGGCGTCAAACTTCAAATGACCTTTGCATCCACCTTCTTTCTGCTTCATTGAAAAGTTCTGCGACGTTGACTGCTTGCAAAAGCGAATTTCGAGCCAAGCTTCGAGGTCGTCAAAGCCAACTCGAAGGTCCATTAGTGGATCCTTGACCAGAAACTTCCTTCCCCACCAACTTATCATGATTCTTACGTAGAAACGTTTCCGGAGTGATTTCACCACAGTCACCAGATGTTCGAGTAAAATATTACACTGAAGGACATACACCGAAGTGCTGAGAGAACTCTTTGCACTTTTCCTATGCTGATCAGCCTCAAAACTTGTGTGATTCTGCAGGTTACAACACTGCAAAATGCACGAGGGCTGGTCGAGGTGGAACCCTACGCTGTCGTTGGGGGCCAAGTCGCTATCCGCATTTGGGAGGAGGATCCGTCTTCCGGCGGAACCGTTCCGGTGGTCATGATGCCGATGCCGACAACGCTAGAGGAAGCGGAAGTCCTCAGCTTTCTGGACGGTTCGCAAAACATCCCCATCTTCGACGAGGCAGCGTTCGCGCCGTGGAACGTATGCTGGACTGTAAGCCATTTCATCCTAGTGATACCCGCAAGTACCAAAAGCTTCAAAAGTCAATGCGTCCAACATTGCCATATCGCTCATATCGCTCAAATTGAGATGTAGGAGCTTTGTCTGTCTGCATTCCAGACTCCATAAGGTCGTTGTCTCAGGCAAAGTCAACACCGAACCTCCGCGAGTTGCTGGGTATACACGTACGAGCGCGAACAATCTGTTTACATCCGGAAACTTAAGGCTCTCACTCTCCTTGTCAACCTCCATTGTGACAATCTGCTTTTCATAACGGGGGGAGGTGTTTCTTCTCCTGAAACACTTCCTCCATAGGAATACGAGCCGATCGAATATCTGTCTTTTGGGTTTCCTGGTTGAATGGGGACTTTCTTACCACACAATTTGCCCCGAAGTCACCCTGATTGACGTATGTCATTGGAAAAGCTTACTGCGCAAGGCCAAGTTAGGCGCAAAGGCCAATATAAAATCGCCTTCTGACACTTGTGTTCGTTTACCGTCATTTGTTTCGTCAATCCAGTGCGGAAAGATCGATGAGGAGCTCCAGTCATGCTCTTCCTGCAAACAAGTTCGCGTCTGCTGGGCTGGTGAGCACGTTCGCTCTTTTCTTTTACCATGCACAGATGCACAGGCGATGCTGATATGATTCTGCAATAAGCATTCACAATACTGGCTTCGTATCCTCTCGGTCAGATTGAGCATCTCGAGGCACAGTTTCGTAAGTAAGAGCCTCTGAAGCGAGCTTGCCGCAGCAATTCCTGACTTGGAACAAGCATCAACTACTTGGACTCGTTGAGTACTTAAGGACCATCCCCCCTAATGGAACGATCAGGATTTGATCCATTTCCTTTCAAAAGTCAGTCAGCTAAGTTTTCCATCCAGATCCACTGTTCGAATTGCCAATCTATTTGTCCAGCCATCACCGTCAAAAGCAGGAACCTCGGGCTTTTCTACTCCCCTGTGACATACACGTGCAGAAAGTGAAAGCCGTCACCTGTTCTTGCAGGAGAGAAAGGCAATTGCTGCTCGAAACATAGACGGGAGTGCGAGCTTCGTAGGCAGATAATCAAGGATCCCAACCCCGTGAAACAAATGTCTTCGAGACAGAAGTCGGAGCTCCTGGAGCTGCTGGCCAACACAGTCAAGGAGAACATCTACAGCGTCGATCCGTACAGAAAGAAGTGGCAGTCTGTCATTGATCATGCAGAGGACTAGGTCAAAATCACGTACGCGATCGGTTGTCGACGCATAGTGCTGCTCAAATGGAGACGATAGATTGGCCGTTTGGATGACCATTACACCAGCTTGTGCCTGTGACAGCCGTTCAATTCCCATTACTTACCTTGGGCACTCGCATTGAAAGTTGTGATACTTACCGCAGTCCTTGATACACCTCGTAAGTTCCACATCGTAGCCGAGATTTGGTGCACCAGCAACTAAAACTCTGCAGCACTAAAGTGAAACCTCTGAAGTCCACCTGTTGGGGCCTGCTTAAGGTTGTTCGAGACATGTCTGCTTATTTGGGTGATCAAAACCGCTGGGCGGCACGCATGCTTTTCTGACCTGAATACATAAATCTTAAGGATCGAACAGAACGGTTCGCAATTTTGAAGACCTCGAAGCAGATTGAACGGTCGATCGATTGAAAGGAGCCGTACACGCAGCGCTCCTAGCTCAATCGACTACAGTAGAACGTGATTGGTCGGCCAATTGGTCCTAGTCATTGCAATCATGTTAGCAGTAAGCATATCGCCAGCGAGAATGCGGGCAAGGGTCTACCGCGTAAAAGGGCCGTGTTTGCGCCGCCCAGCCATGCAGAGACTGTACAGATGCATGAGCTCCGTGTTCGGACCAATATGGCCGGAATATGAAGCCAATCTAGCACTGACTATATATGCATGCTGAAATTGTGACTGAGGATCAATATTTGTCAGCGCCCCTGACAGAATGTTAAAGTGCATAATTCTATAAATCAACTGATTAGAAGGTCACTGCAATATTGCTCTGTACACTACATTGAAGCGTCAAATGCAAGGGGCCTGACCGCGATTTTAACGTCCACAAACAATCAAAGGACAACACAAGCCTTCCGGAACGTCTGAGCCCGGCAGGATCGAACCTGTGCTGCATTATGTATACGTACACACGTCATCTGATCAGTTCAGGCCCCATCTCAAAGATCAGGACTGCATGATTGCTGTCTCTTCCACGCCAACGTATATCAAGCAGTCCTGGTCATGTTTACCTAGGCTCTAACGTCTTTCCTTGCACCCCGGATCTAAGCTCTTGCGCATCAAAGAATGCGTGCCCCGCGACGTCATTGTTGAAGTACGCATAGACATCCTTGCCCTCCGACAGCAAGCCCCGAATCCACTCGGCCTGACCCGCTAGGAACTCCCTATCGTAACCCCCCCGGTAATTCCCCCCGGGCCCATGATACCTAACGTACGACCAGTCTGCAGTGAGAACCTTGGGGTGCGGACCCCCCCGAACTGTATCCTCGTGGTCGTGAATGCACAGCGCGGCGTTGTGGCGCCTCAGCACCGCGTACACGTCCTCGCACAGCCAAGAGGGATCCCTCATCTCGACCGCCCACCGCGCCCCCCGGGGGACCTCGCTCAGAAACGCGTCCAGCCGGGGTGCGTTTGCGCTGAAGCGGGGGGGCAGCTGCACCAGCACGGGCCCTGCGAGCGACCCCCCCAAATGCGAAGCGCGCTCCACGAAAAGCCCGACCGTTCCTTGGGGGTCCGTCAGCTTCTTCATGTGACTTCCGAACCGACTGAACTTGAGCGCGTAAGTGAACCCCTCAGGCGCCTGCTGGCCCCATGCCGCAAACACCTCGGGCGCCGGCAACCGGTAGAACGTGTTGTTGACTTCGACGGTGCTAAACACCGAGCAGTAGTGCGAGAACCAGTCCTTTTTGCTCAGCTTCTCGGGGTAAACCGGGCCCTTCCAGTCTTTGTAGTCCCATCCCGAAGTGCCCACGTACAGAGTTCCCCCTTCCGCTCCGAACGGTTGCACTGGGGGCGGCAGGCGTTGCTTCAACAGCTGCCTGAAGAAGCGCATCTCGTCTTCTTTTCCTCCCTCGAATGCTGACTCGATAGCAGGATTTGCAGAACCGCTCATTGTTGGCGCGTTTTCGAGCTTGACCACGGGTTCGTCTTTCCGCTTGTGTTCTTTCCGATGCTCAGCGGCCGGCTTCTCCCCTTTCCTCCGTTTCGCTGCGCCCTCAAACCGGAACGACTCCAACAAGTTCGACTTTGCCACAGCCGCCTTTGCTTCGGCTTCCTCCTCTGAGTCTAAGTCCTCGTTTCCCTTACTCGACTCTCCCTTTCCGTCCCCAGCCTCATTCCCCATCTCAACGTCAGCCTCTTGTTCCCTCCCCCCTTCAGCGCTCATCCTACGCTCACCAGCGATCCCCACTTCCTCTGAAGCCAAGTCCGTTCCGTCCCCAGACCAGTGTTCCTGCTTCACCGCTTCTTGAATATCTCTTTGAGCCGTCTCTACACCCTCGCTCAGACTTCCAGCTCCGGTGTCGCTTGCTCCGTCTCTTGCACTGACCGCTCTTTTCTTCTTTGCCGTACCGTGCGCCCCGCTGACGCCACTCACGTCTCGCACAATTCGGTGAAGTGCCTCCTCCTCCTGACTTCCCCCTCTGCCCCTCCCGCCAGCTGGCATGCTGAATCGCTGCGTTGGAACCACTTTTCGCCTTGCAAACTGCGAATAACTTGGGTTCCGAAGTCTCTCGGCAATGTTGTGTACGATGGCAGAAGCGCGACCGGTCCGAAGCGCTTTCGGGAAAGTCCTGGACAAAGGAGAGCAACAGCGTCAGGTCGCAGAAAAGCGATTCATAGACAGCTGCAGTTGTGTTTGTAAGGCCATCAAAAGCAGCCATACCATTGACTCAGACTGTTTCTGAGCTTACAGTCACTTATTCAGACCAGTTATGAACTTTAGAGTTTCAGAAAATGTACGGACAGTTGTTGAATAGGGGAGCTGACAACGTCTAGAAAAGAGAGCGGCTACAACACTTGAGAGGGACAAGGTCAAGCAGGACAATTTGCCGCGGGGTGTTTAGTGCATCTGAGTTGTTGAGTGCCTTCGATTGAACTATCCTTCTGCCAAGATGGATTGTCAGTTTGCCTGATGTACTTCTCTTTGATCAGCTAGAGATCAGTAAAGAGCAGCTGGACTAGAAGACAAACAAAACCGTTCTAATGCAAAGTAGCCAGTTCAAATCTGCTGGGATCGATCTCACTTGGAACGTGTCGTTCGATTTCTACCAATTCATTAGGAAAAACAGTCCTGGTGGATGATGCCCGTACAGAGCATGCATTACAGCTTTGCTTTTTGTGTACATTTGTTTGTTGCCTAGGAAGACAAATGTATTTCTCAGTTTTTGGACTTTTCCCCCCATACTTTGTGATGCATTTCCAAGGAAAATGACTCCAACAAGTCTCTTCAGAGGATATAACAGCAAGTTCTAAAGAGCTTCCGTTCACACGCTGGTCAATAGTAGCGAGGCTTCACTCTATGATGAATTAAAGGGGAATCAGAGAAGCTCCCGGGCCAGCAAACAGCCCGAACCAAGCCTACAAATGCCGTTGGTGCAAGAGACTCACTTTGTACGAAGCAGCATACGTCACATTGATAGCTAGACCTGCAGCAAGGCCTCCTTTCCCAGCGTCATCTGGAGGGGCTCCTTCTCAACCACTACAAGGTCTCAAATTTCAATGTGCACCTAATGTGCACCTAACGTCTCTTGCCAGCAATGCCACCGCCGCACAATTGTGCCAAAGAGCACTGCGGCTCAAACATGTAAGCATTGCAACTCTAGCGGCTGAAGAGAACCCCTAGCGCCTCAGTTGACATGCATGCTCCTGCACCGACAGCCATGCATATGTTTCTGAAGGACTCTGAATGGACAAGCAAAACGCCGAGCAGGCAACTAGAACGGGAGCGCGCGGAACCTGTCCACAGACTCTGCTTTCAAGGTGATCGTTGCCGACCAGTTGACCAATCGCTGAATTCTAAAATTGACCCCACCCGTTTTGTCGGCTGATTGCGACCAGAACCGAGCTTCTTCCCAAAATCCACTATCTAAATTTCCTCCAAGTTCAGCATCAACCATTATCGACCTGATTGAGCATGGGGTCGGCCGCCCATGCTTGACCACCTGGACGGCCCAGTCCGC
The DNA here is from genome assembly GCA_000708835.1 of Klebsormidium nitens. Taxonomy (NCBI): domain Eukaryota; kingdom Viridiplantae; phylum Streptophyta; class Klebsormidiophyceae; order Klebsormidiales; family Klebsormidiaceae; genus Klebsormidium; species Klebsormidium nitens. The sequence continues at coordinate 103,719 of DF237170.1, read as the reverse complement.
ACAACAGTCGCCAGCAGCGCGCAGACATGGCGCAGGACGCAGCATTGCTCTCACGGCTGGAGAGCTTGGCCGCCAGCTTTGCTGCTGCAGACCCCGCGTGCCTGCTGCTGCTGGAGGAAGCATTGGACAACCTGCTGGCAAGGACAAAGTCAGCAGAGGGGCGGCAGGCTCTGGCGGCGCATGGGGCGGTGAGCAGGCTGCTGAAGCTGGTGCCTTTGCTGGGAAGCCATTCTCCCAAGCTGAGAAACTTATGGAATGACGAAGGAGACCAGGGTTCTAACTCAGGTTCTAGCCAGGAGTCTGGGAAGTCGAGGGATGATGCTGTGGGTGGCTTCGTGCTGAGGCCACTGATGCTGCTGCTCAGAGTTTTGCGCAACCTCTGTGCTGGGGAGAGAGCGAACCAGGACGCTTTTCTGGACGGAGGCGTCCAGAGGCTTGCACAGCTGTCGCTAGCTTTCGGACACCTGTCGTGGTCTGATACGGACTCCATCGACGTTGTTCGAGCGGCCATTCAGACGCTGGGGAATGTTGCGGGGGGCGGCGAGCGGCATCAGTCTGCCATTTGGACGGCCTGCTGTCCGGACGCGTTCCGCCAGCTGTCCAAGTGTCCGGTGGAGGAGATACAGGGGCCGCTGTGCATGCTGCTCTTCCGGTGCTGTCGTGAGTCCGAGTTGCGACGGGCTGAGCTCTGTGGAGATCCCCCTTTGCTCCGCTCGTTGTTCGCAGCCGCTCGTAGGGATCAGCAGTTGGGACTAGAAACCTCGAAGGCGGATAAAGTACAAAGGGGGGAGCGGAGGGGGCCGTCGACGTCCCTCCCGAATGGGCATTCTGCCTGCACTGCCACTCAAGAAACTTCAGGAGACACTCTCCTTACTCCAGCCTCCGTATCAGTGCCCACAAGCGACGAAGATCTCTCCTTCAGCCAACTTCCTGCCTCCCTATCCGGAAATTCGTTCACTGCGAACGAGCCCCCTACAGCCTCCTCAGCCCGTTCAAACGGGGAAAGGACCGAACCCGGGTCGGAGGCGCCTCGTTTTGGGGGTGGCGAGTGGCTCCAGATTCTAGTAGACCTGTTGTGCCTGCAGCATCCACTCATGTCAAAAGTGTTCACAGCGGTGTCAAACAGCGGCTCAGAACAGCAGGACACCGGGTGTGACACCGGTGTGAAGGAGCTGAGCCTTGAAGATGAAGTCAGCGAAGCTAAGCAAGGCTTTACTGAGGAGCAAGCGGCGCTTCTGAGTGTTTGTTTGCAAGCACTGAGCATGAGGACAGGTGAGCTGTGTGTTTCTTTGTGTCCCGCACTAGTGATAAGGGCCAGTGACAATGAATATGCTGTTTCGAAGAGTGTTTCGAAGTTGTTTGGACAAAGAGCATGTTCTGGCTCACAATTGTTGGGATTTTGGCGAAGTTTTCAGTTGTTTCACTTGAAAGACTGTGCGTTCATGTTATGAGTATGATTGCGGACCCCCGCTCAAATTTTCTGCCGGTCTCCCTTGACAGGCTGCGACACACAATCGTCAGTCACTCTTCGTTTGCACAGAGTTGCTGATCAATGTTCCCTAACTGAAGGATTGTCTCCCTTTCTGTCAGTGTCGTTTGGATAAGCCCACTATGAGAAAGCTGTGAATACAACGAAAGTTTGACTGATTCGTCAGAGGTTTCCTTTCTTACTCTTGTCTCTCTTCCTGGTGTTGTAGATTGAAAATTGCCACTTGAGATGCTATGAGAACGACGTATAAAGTGACGCGTTCACGGATTCGGAAGTGTGGGCTATCCCATCTGCTTTTACGCAATATTTTCGACTTGTTTCGAATCTCCTCGAGCACCCTTCTCTTTAATCCGTCTGAGTGAATGGTCTCGTTTTTCAAACACGCCCGCTGCCTTTCTCATTGCAGATGCACACGAGTCCTCGCCCTTCCTCTTCCCGCCTTCCTCCGCCGTCTCTCTTCTTGGGCTCGTCAAGGGCGCCGCCAACCACATTGCAGAGCAGCTTGCCCCTTCTCCGTCCCGCTCGGCGAACGGAAACTTCGTCCGTGAAACTCATCTTCAACACGGCGATAGCCCCGCCCCTGCTAGCAGTAGAAACGGAACTCCCGAACCAGAGCATGCAGAAACGTCCCAAAGCAGATCCGGCGACACGAGTGGTCGGACGAGCGCCGCGGCAAGCGGAAAAAGCACTCCCCCAAGCTGGTGCCCGCTTCCTCCGGCCATTCCAACCGGGCACCCCGCGATCGACGTTCTGGCCTTGTCGCTCCGCCTGCTGTCCTCGGTTTGTGCCGCTCGGGTTGTCGAGCTTGGGGCGGATGCAATGTCGGCGCTTTTGGGGGGGGGATTCGTGCAGCTTCTGTTGGATCTGCTGCGGGCTTTGGGCCTCCCCGAGAGGCTTCGGGTAAAAGGGACTGCGAGCGAATCGGAGGCCCAGAGCGAGTCGAACGAGAGCGGGGAGAGCTCGGAAACGGCACGGAGCGGAAGCATCGCAGCGGATCCAAGACAGCCTAGTGGCGAAACCATAACATCGTTGTCCAGGGGGGTCGGCGAAACTGCGGGTGAGTCAGGTCAAGCACCCCCAGTTGCGGAGAGCAAGCCGGGGCCGAGTTCCTCTAGCGTTCCTGGGCAGTTTCCAAACCACAGTCCGTACCTAGGATACCGACGGGACGTCGTAGCCGTTCTTGCGAACGCCGCGCACCGGAACCCCCGGGTCCAAAACGCAGTGCGGGTGGGGGGGGGGCTGCTCCTCGTTTTGCAGCAGTGCGTAGTGGACGAGTCGAGTCCGTACCTGCGCGAGTGGGCGCTGTTCGCCGTGCGGAATCTGTGCGAGGGAAACGAACGGAATCAGAATGAGATTGCGGGGTTGGAGGTCCGGGGGGGCGCGAACACGGCAGAAACGGAGGCGATGGGATATCGGGTGGAGGTGGATACGAAGAGCGGGAGGCCAAAATTGGTAAATATTGCTGCGGATGAGTCTAGCCATTGAAAGTGATTAGAGCGGGGAGGCTAATTCGCGAGCAGGAACATACTTGAGTCTCTGTTGCAGGGTCGGAGGCAGACGAGTCTTCCGAGAAACAAAGACTTGGCTGCGTGTTCCATATAAAGGCGGCGGGTACGCTTGTACACGTCGACACCAACGGAAATGATGGCAGCCTCAGCACTTGAGTAGCAGCGGCTCCTTGAGGCAAGGTAGGACATGCAGTAGATTGAAGATGCTTATTATCATTTAAGGCACGCTGGGTCAGCTGTCAAGCATACTGCATGAGACGAGATTGACTCACTCGGACAATGGAAACGTGCATTGTTCTGCAGTGCCCGGTGACAATTGACTCTGCGGCAAGCCCTTTAATCAGGATGTGTGAAAGAAGGGTGGCCATGCATGATGACTCAGGGTTTGCAATCGTTATCGAAAGTATAGGCAAGAGGAACTTCGTTCGAGCACTCTTCCCTGCACATGCCAATTGAGACGCTCATGGTGATTCAGCTTGTAGTACGTGCAGAGGTGCGCGTTACTGGCAGCTTGAATCGCGAGGCGCGCTGTGTCACTCAATTCAAACAACGGTGCGGCGCAGCGGAAGCGCTGTTTTCGAGCCTTCACTATGTCTGCCAAAATGCTACATGGTATGCAGCGCTCACGCGTCACGTGCGGACCATACACTCTTAGTACCGTATAAGAGTACCTCCGAGTTCATCAGCCTTCATACTGTACATACATTCGGACTAGCTCGGAGCGCAAACCGCTTCGAATGAAAGCAACCGTCACAGTGTATAACATGGATCGAGCGTCAGTCATAATGCGTACGCATATACGTGAATGTAGCTTGACGGGTATGAGTATTATGCAGCCAGGCATGTGCGGTCATACATGCATGCAGATCTGGAATACGGCCCTGATTATTAAGCGCCCGGCCGTTCGTTTGGTAATGTGCATTTCTCGTCCTCCAATGCAACCCGTGAACCAGTCCAGCTAAGTTTCCACTTGCTCCCTGAGATGTCGGAAGACGACGGTGATATTTACAATGGAAGTGGTAATACCGGCCACCGTCTGAATCATTGAAATGATCTGCCTTCCTCCAACACATACACCACTCCAAGCACGTCTAATCCCAATTACCCTGGGCCGTTGTGGTAATCGGTGATTTGGTAAGCCACGGGGTCCCGGGGGATGGCGAAAAGCGGCTCCGAGTCTCTAGGGTTCCAGTCTCCAGAGGACGGTCACAATTTCGCCGGACGATTGGAGTTTCCTCACTCGATTTCGGTCATGATGAGCGGCCGCGGGGGCAGACGGGCGCTGTTCCGCGCCTGTGCACAAATAACGGAACAAGTCAGAAAAGGGAATCAAACTGCTGTAAGCGGTCCGACTGAAGTTTAGGTATTCGGGAAAAGTATTTAGAAAGGAGGGAGACAGCTTGGCAGAAACAGCAGGCACGCGGATTTAACGCAAGTAATCGTCATTGAAGGTGTGCCGTCACAGCAGCATCGCACGTGCACGAAAGCCTCTCCGCACGATGTACTCGACTCTAGAGTCTGCGCAATCTCCGATGAAATTAAAGAGTGTCCGGCCATACATATATGCAGCTTAGATTTCGTCGAAGCTCGCAGGATTTCTGAATGAGCGTTGTCAAAAGCGATCGACTATCAAGCGTACCAGAATCAAGAAAGGATAGCAACTTGGCAACAAACTCGTGGTACTAGAAAGATGGGTCCGGCAGCTCGCGCATTGCGAAATGTCCTGGCAGCCTCCTCTTGGACACGTGGCACTTCCTTCACCACAACTTGCTCCACGTAACACTTGGAAAGTCAAACCTTAACCACGCCTTGTCACGCACAACTTAGAAGCCCTTTCACCGGGTTAAAGAGGTTGAATGCTTGCTAAGAACCCGTTAAGCAGGTCTGATTAGGAGCAAAATTTTTCCTGTGAATTCTGATCTTCAAGTCAGGGGAGTTCCAGCCTGCTCACCTCAATCTCGTCCATGTCGTCTTCGCTTTCCCCGTCGCAAAACGGAGGCACTCCTTGGAACTCGTCGTAGTCCTCGCCATATTCTTCGTCCGACTCCCCAACAAGGGAAGGAAGTTCTTGTGAGTGGTCACCGTTTTCGATGCTCTCGTTATCATCTTCTCCCTCGACAAGGGAAGGGAGTTCTGACAAGTCGTCGTAGTCCCTGCTATTCCCCTCCTCACTTCCCCCTTCGAGAAGAGAAGGCAAGTCGTCCGAGTCCTCACTGCCCTCTTCTCCGTAACGTGCTTCGCGAAGCGAGGGCATCTTGTGTGAGTCCTCACTTCCATACTCCGCTTCACGAACAGGAGGAAAGTCCTGCACATAGATGGCAGCAGCGCTCTCAGCAGCTTTACAGTGGTCGGTCTCGCAGCCGCACTCACGGAAATTGTGTTACAGAGCTGGAAAAACGGTGGCCTCATGTAGATTCTGAGTCATTTCCAATTCACGTGACCTTGGCTAGGATCAGAGGCGTCAAGAACCTATCTACTAAAATGGTTCATTGCGTGCGACTAGACAGCATTATAGAGGGAGAAATATAACCTCCATGTTAAAGGCCCTCTTGTACTTGACGATATCTGAACTTATTTAGACAGTGATGACACAAAGCACTTTGTTATGTAAGTCAATCAGCTCTTTTCGAACCCTCCAGGTCTGAAACATCTGAGAAAGGGGCCCTTTTCAATCGGCCGAGAAGCAAACATAATGGATGCAATCTTAACGTACTCATTGCGGGTAAAAACTATGCAAGACGTCCGAAAAGTTCTGAACGGTTTGAAACTGAGATAGAAACCTCTGCCAAATTCTTGCCCTCAGCTTTGCAAGTTTCTTCATCTCAAGAAGCAAGGGGTTCCTTGCCAGAATCGGCTGACCCTTTAAACGACTAGACAAGCTTGGAGACAAGGCCATTTTGAAGCAAGAGGCAATTAATTTAAGACAGGATGACCATAAACGTCCAAGGGGCATGTTCGTCACGCCAGCTGCGCCTTGAACCAACGAGCCACCCACGAGCCAGGGGAGAGTGCCAATCCAATGAAAGAGACAAGCACCATACCCAGTGAAAAACGAAATGAACTCCCCAAATGGACGGTGGCCCAAGGCGAGGTCCCCAGGACATGGAAGATCCTTTCTTGATGATTTCGCAACAAGAACATTGAGCATGCGTCATTAATCACCTGAAGGTCCCCTTCTTCGTCTGACGGGAGTTCGTCCCCCTTGGGCATTCCGCACCGCGGACATTCCGCCGGAAATCTCTTTACATGTACAGTCACCATTAATTTGGCTGACGCCTTGTCCTGTGCGGCCCCACCGAGACCACCAATTGCCTTTTGACGCCACGCTAGCGCTACAAGCGTTTCCAAAGAGAGTTTGAAAAACGATTCTTGACTGGGACTATAGAATTCTTTCTTCGACCGTCACCTCAGCGAGAAGGCTCCCCTTTGTGATGCAGAAGGGCTGCTCCCAGGTTGTGTTCTGATTCAGGCTGCGAACTAGTTGGCTTGGGGACTAGCTCTGTCTCAAGCGCTTTGATCTTCTGGACTCGGAACGTCATTGTGGCCATCGACACAGTCAGTGCGCTCGATCGTTGGCCCCCTCTAATACCGTTTTGTCCCAAGTTGATTTGCAAAAGTGCGACACTTTGAAGTGGCTCTCGCTGTCAAAGCGACACGTACACATGTCATGCACATTTCAAGGGCCCCGGTTCGTCTCGGAAACAACGTCGGGATTCAATACCAGTGACTTCGTAAACTACGATGTTGACTAAGGGCCATGACGATGACGTAAGCTCTAGCCTGTATACGGGGGACGGTTGCATGGTAAGGTTTGGGGTTAAGATGCATAAGGGTGCAGAGCATGCAGGGAGTTGGTATGCCATTTTTTGGGTTTAGCTAGGTACGTTAATTCTTTTAAATTAACACTATATTTTGTCTGTGTCCCAGAGTAGTTTCCCTGGTCAACCTTGAACATGCTATTGATCACAAGAACTAGAATTAGCTTTTGATAACAGGCAAGATGTCTCAGCGAGCCTCCATGCATGCATGCAAGGTCAATATATAATCGATCCGTTCTTTTTGTCGGCCTGGCAATCTCGAAGTTGCACTTGATCACGTCGTCGTGGAACCGCAATTCATGACGTAGGTACGTTACATCCATGTCCCGTACATGCACCCAATTACATTAGCTGATTGACAAGCCTATATTTAATGCAGTACGTGCAGCACATACTTGGCTCGCCAAGTACACTTTATCAATAGTGATTCACACGTCACATTTCAACTTTCGACGGATACAGTCAGCCTCTCTTGTCCATTACCAAACCTTAATGAGCGACACCACGGTTTGGACTTGGATTGTCAATTGATGTTCAATGATCGCATTCAAGGGCCGGGACGCAAATCTGATCTCTATTGGCCTTGGAACTCGAAGGTGCGCCGGAAACTGCAGCGTTCTGCTGCAAGCGCGCAGCTAGACGAACCGGAACGTGCATTATCCTATCGTCGGCAACTTCGACAAGAACGCGTTTATTCTCTCGCGACCTCCGCGTTGATCATCTTTTAATCAATCAGTACCTCGCACGCCCCAACTCGCAAGCCAACCAGCATAATAAAATCCAGGTTATCAGGTTAACTTTCCGTATCTAGTTACAACTGCAGGCCTAGCTTCTTGCGCAGCCTGACGCTGATCGCGTCGGCTTCGGGCAGTCGCGTCCAAACGAGAACGGCGACAAAAGTGGCGAGGCTGAAGATGCTCGCGCACCCGCAGGCAGAAAACTCGGCGAACCATGTGGCCCTGCAAAAGGAAGAGAGCGCCTGAATGACTCGGCACCCAAAATAACGCGAAAGTCGAGTTTATCGGTTCCGTTGACCGCAACTGCCTCACTGGAGAAGCTATTCTTTACTCGAGTACCTGAGACGAATAATTTGGAGCGAAATCGTCAGAAGCTGATGTGTAAGCGAATAAGTTCTGATGCGTGTAGCAGCGGTGCAAGTCTCACTTCAGCTTCACTAAAGGAGGGCACGTTGACATTGTCATCTGCTGCCAAACAGCGAGGGGTTTGCCGGAACGGAAAATTTAATGTGGGGATCTCAAACGAGAGCGATACTTGAAATTGTGCCACCCTAAAACCCTAAAATTCTAAAACCCTAAAAAAGAACGGGCTAAGAGAAGGGCTCGTTTGGATCCGCTGAGTTAGGTCGCCTGCGGGCTTGCAATTGGCGGGCGATAAAGGGGCACGGACAGGCGCATTTGAATTTTGAGGAGCATCGCGATGCAAGAACGACTTTTGGGTGGCTGACGTCCTCATTCGGGGTATTCTAAAGGAGCAACGAACGACGTTAGCCCTCCCGCGAAGAAATGATGATGACTAGTTTGCTATTTCCTTGGGGCTCGATACCGGATAAAAAAACTGCGGGCTTGATGCATCGATCCTTCAGTTTAGAAGCCCTGAAAATCTGTCCAAAAGATAACTTAACACCCCTCCGAAAGGACGTGAGGACAAAAGAAATTAGCGAGACTCTTAACTTGGTCATAAAAGGAGTGGACTCTGAGCACGTGCTTCGTTCTTATGGAGTGCATACTTAGAAAACACGTTCGACGAGAGGAGGTTAACGACAGGTATGTACGCCGCAAAGACGCTTACTTGGACATCAGCGTTGGAGGGGTAACGAGCGGTGCGAGAAACATGAGGAACCGGAGCGCGGCCGCGTGCGACAGCGCGGTGGCATATGCCGCCACGACAGCGGCGCCCACCATCGTCAGCAACGGCCGGACCCACTCCTCGGTCCGGAGATCTGCGAATTAGAGCGTGCCACGTGTCAGCATGGACTTGGTTCGCGGACAGAATCTGGCAGAAACTTCACTATGCAGTCGGTCAATCACGAGAGGAGGAGAGCAGAAGGAGTATTGCGAAGCTGGGGACAATGAAGAGGCTCTGCGAAGTCCCTGCGTCTCTGCGCCCCTGCGGTCTCTGTGCTGCGCACAGAGCCATCCATGCTGACGTTACGCGGCCACTTTATTGCATTGACCTCGCACGTTCCCTCGAAAGTGTAGGTTTTGATTTACTCTCACCGTTTACTCGTCGGGACAAAACGGCAAGGAGAATGACGCCGCTTGCGGCATTCACCGAGAGAGTGGCCAGGATCTGCACCCGGAAAGGAGGGCTCTGTCTACACCATCGCTGTAGTATGGAGACTTTCCACGACGTAAACGAACGCAACAACTGCCGCGGTCCGCAATCAAACGCGTCCAAACCGCGAAAACGCGCTTCGAAAGTGGCGAAAATCTCATCGAAAGCTTCCAAATGTTCTTGAAGAAAGTCGGAGAAGCGTCTGAGAGACTCTCAAAAGGGCGTTGCAATTTGCGCTCAAAGCACATGGCGGTCCTGTTGACATTGCTCGTTCGAGCGGTTGAGAACCCTTCAAATAGCATCCCGTACGCGTACAAGAAGCATCAGCATAGCATTCAAAGCGCCCAAAGAGCAATTGTGGTTCCTTAGAAACGTTCAAACGGACCCAATGCATTATCGAGGCTCCCAAGAGCAAGACCAAGACAAGGTCAGCGTCCGTACCAGGCCTTGAGCGCCCAGGTCAAACTTTCGGACGGCCAGCCAGTCAAGGACGACGTTCGCCAAGATGGCGGCAATGCTGGTGTAGAAGGGCGTTGCCCCATCGCCGAGAGCGTAAAACACGCGGACCAAGACGTCACGGATGAGGTAAGCAATGGCCCCCAGCTGGTCTGCAGACAGTGCTATGGTTTTTCAGAAATGAGAAGCGTGTGTAGATGTGCCAATCTGATGAAAGCCCTTGGAACGCCTCGGCGCTTCCAATCTTTCGGTGTTGACGGATCACAGAAGAACATGGCAGAGAATCAAGCCGTGGGGTGGATGGCTTTTCGGTAGCGTGCGGAGGCACATAGAAAGCGGGACTTGAGAGTGTGTTGCGGAATCAACGTTTTTGGGGACACATGAAGTTCGAGCGACTCTACGGGCAAAGTTGTGGGCATTCGGTTGGCGGCCAAAACATGCCCCGGCCATTCTTATGGCGGGCCGAAAGACGACTATATCAAGGGATGAAAGCAAACGAGATCTTTTAGCTTGACAAAGCGGACCGAAGCGCGCCCGATCACAGATAGTAAGAGGGTCAATCAGATCTAAAACGAAGAGACGAGAGCGGGTGTAAGTTGATGCTGTTTAGGGCGTGACCAAAACACAGGTTAGCATCTCTCAAATATGCAATTTGTGACATGCCATTCCAGGATCGTGATGAATAAGCGCGACACGCAGCGTGCGTTGACACCACTCACAGCCAACGACGAGCGGCGCGACTAGCGCCGTGGCGGCAGTGTCAAAGGCCTTCCGCTGAAGGAGCACTCTGACGACGGACGTGGAGAGGGGGGCCATGATGGCGGTCAAGGGGAGCGTGACGGCCTGCACAAACATGACAATTTGTGACTCAGTTGGTGACGTCAGCGATTTTGAGCGAGTACTGTCGGACTTCGCATGGTTGCGAAACGGTCAGTCAAAAGCGGGGAGGATCGAGGAGTTGGTGACGTCAAGGGGCCATGATGGGGCTCAGGGGGAGGGTGACGGCCTGCACCGATTGTGACACTTGGTGACATCAGCGGAACGGCAACTTTGGAGGACAGAAAACCCGCTTTGCCGATCTTTGAGGAAGCTATTCAATGGGAATTGTTTGAACGTGTTCGAGCCAGGTACGTCAGGGGATGATGCGACTGGAACACAGAAGCTGAGAGCAACAATCCCTTCACTTCAAACTCAGGTTCAGACTTGACAAAAGTCTGTATTCACGAAAAACGCTCATTGATCCTACATTGAAAAAGGGGGGCGACTTACGGCTGCGAGAATGACCCCTTGCCGTATTCGCCGCCGCAGCTCAGGCCAGTGTTCCCGCTGTGAAACGGATGTGGCAAAATCATTTGTGAGTGTCGATTTGGCACCTCAGCAAGCAGATAGCAACAGACTGAAGAGATTACCAATTGAACGGAAGATTACCTACACAAAAAGAGCCAGTGAGACCTGCGCTCTGCTAACTTTCCCACCTTTTGTCTATTCTCAAATTGCTGTCGTTCTGCGATCCGTCGAGCAAAGATAAGACTAGCTCTGCCTGTATATCAAAGCGGCGCCAAACTTTAGGTTCTAGGCCCAAGGTTTTGAAGGTTAGAGAACATGGCAAAACCCGGACGCGAGCCTTTCTTCTGCTACCTTTAGCGAGTGGTTTAGCAAGTGGTTTAGCCAGTGGTTCAGCGCGTGGTTTAGCAAGTGGTTTCAAGAAGAGCCGACTCGGACGCTTACCGCGGAGCTTTTCGCGAAGAGGGGCAGGATCGGCACCAGCAGCGCGCTCGAGAGGATGCCAAGTGGCGCCTGCACGAGCAGATTCGCGTCTGCACGAGACGGGCGCAACTCAGTTAAAAGCTTAGGTTGTTCTGCTGGCCTATTTCTGCAATTTTGGATCGCGTCACCATCCGACGATTCCATCTAGTCGGCGGAGGATGGGTCTCGACCTTGGACAACCCAGATGATCAGAGAAACACAATTGGTTGGCACAGGATGCTCAGGTGCCGGAGTCGAGCCAACGAGCTGCAACTGCGTCCTCCGCTTCGTACGATACCAGTTTGGAAAGGCAGTTGGTGTCGCAAGATCGATGCTCTGAACGTTGTTGGGAAGCTGACCTGTGCCCGCATACGTTAGCCCTTATCTAGGCGGCCAGTCTAAGACACCACGTGCAACTAACTCTATCTCCTGAACGTCTCACGACGACCCGAAAATGCTAATCCACACACTGGAAAACAGTTGACCTCCTTACGGCTGGTGCAGAATCCAAGCACAACCCCCAACGGACCTGAGATTGCTTTGCAAATGATCTTTCAGAACCGTCAACCGACGTGGAATATACTTTCCAACCGCGAACTTTGATGCTTCGTAAAAAGAACGCAGAATCACCGCCAAGCGCGGCAGCTGCCCCCGGAAGAAACGAAGCCAAGTATTATTCAAGCCCATCAACCGCTTGCGGAAAGATGATACAACCGCCAGACTCTGGTTTCCAGAAAGGAACGCGTACTCACATCCAAGCGCCGCGGCCGCCCCCGGAAGAAACGAAGCGAAGTGGAGGTCGGTGTACGTGGCAATCTGGAGCATCCCCGACGCGACAGCTCCAGGGACCATGACGGCCAAAACCTCTCTTAACCCGGGGTCAGTCAACGGGTTAGCCCATTGTAACCGCAGGGTACCGAGGCCAAGCCGAAGCTGAGTTGCCGCCTACAAAGATGATGAAAATCGCTTAGGTTTGTGTGTGCCGGCTTGAAGGTATGTTTGTTGTGTCTCATAGTTCCTCGAATGCAGAGTGTATAATCCACGCTCCAAAACTTACAGAGTAACGTTAACAGGCAATCTGCGCTGTGTGAGACGATACACCCGGAACAATGTCTGTCTGTTGCCCACAAGTCGTCCGATACGTCAGCGTGCTTCATTTTTTCGGCCTTCTCCAGGGAAAAGCACTTGAAGCTTCGTAGTTTCGGGGGACGAGGCTAAGATCGGTAGACCCTCGGTTGCTCTTCAAGTTCATTACCAAGACAGTTAAAGTCCTATATCGAAGCTGGCAACGATTATAAGATGAAAGGGACCGCTCACCTGTACGGCCCACTGCAGGGTCGCCCCTGCAAGAAAGCCGCTCGCAACCGCGATCCCACCGGCCATCGCATTGTGTGGGCCCAGCCCCGCCGTTCCCCCATTTCGCCAGCAGTGAAAGAGCACCTGCGAAAAGTACGTATGTTGGGTGCCACCATCTCTTATCGTCACTCATTCTTATCCTCCCCGTGAGTCCTTTCCATCACTCAGAACGTACTGCTTGACCGTCCAATGGTGTATCTGAAACCTGACACGCCAGGGTTTACAAGCTGTACGCCGTCAAATCTTTCAAAAAGTCTCGCGGCCACACTGCGCTCGACCTCGTGCTAATTGGCTTCGTCTATGAGAAGTGGCCCAATCGATCAGAATCGCTCAACGGCTCGAATGAAGCCAGGCCCAGATCGGGGAGAATCGCGGTTTTCCTGGTCAACTACACGCTTGTCTCAACGAGTTTTGGGCGCAGTGGATTTCGTATTTCACAAGACGCTGCGATTGTCTACGAAGAGATCATCCAGAAACAACATCGCTGATGAAGGTCCTATAACAGAAGTCTGAGAAAAGGAGCGAAAGACACGAGAAGAAACTGGCGGCATCATATACGCAGAAAAACGAGCCGAAAAATTGGCGGCATTTTCTCACCGCTGCTATGATGGATCCGCTGCTGAGTGCCGGGCTCAGACTCGGCAGCGCATACACCCCAGCCGAGTTGAGGCTCCCGAATCCGACCCCGAGGAGCGCCGCTAGAAGCGCGCACGGCGCCATCACTCTCAGCTGCGCCACCGCGATCGCTGACGTCATTGCGCCCTCCGCTGACGTCATCAGCCCGGGAGCGGCCAAGTCTACGAGCGCGGGGGCGTTGAGGAAGATTACTAGCGAGACGAGAGTGAAGGTGAGGAGAACTAGAGTGGAGACTTTTTCGACGAGGGCGCGCCCGGCAGGCGGGGAGCGGCGGGCGAGGGCGGCGGTTATGGCGGAGTGGAAAGGGCCGTTGATTCCGCCAAGCATGGAGATGAGGAAAGTCGGCAAGATGGAGGCATAACTGCACCCAGAAGGAAGGAACCTTTGTAGTCGTATCAAACTTGACTTCTTTCATCTTGCTTCAAACATGTGATTAAAGTTGAAGACATTAACCTGCCATCGTGACCGACCAGACAGAAAAGTGCCAACAAAGATTCCCACATCGTTTTACGCGCAACTGTCTGCATGAGAAAACTTCTTTAAAACAAGTAAATCCCCAGTGGAGAGGGGACGAGAAACCAAGTGCAGATGGTAAACCAAACAGTTCGTACCTGTACGCGTTCATGACGGGCCCCACTCCAAAGGCGGCGGCCAGCGTGCTTTCTCGCCCGAGGCCCAGGATTTTCGCCCCCACTGTGGCAAGGCCCACCACGCCCGCAGCAAGAAACAACGACCCTGGAGAAGCACTGGTATAGTTCATCTGTGTCGTTCCTAATTTTTCAAGAAGATCCGTTGTGGACGACCTAAGACGACCCAATTTAGAGACTTCAAGTCAAAATGCACGAAGCAATGTTCCCAGTGGTTAAAGATTGTTCAAAATTCCGTCGTCATTGGCGCTGTGCGGCTGGTAGTGTCTCCAAGGAATCTCAAGATGGAGGAATGCCATGTGCAAGCCGATGACTCCGTGTTCGCAGCACTTAAGTTGATGTGACAGCCAAGAGCGCAGTTAACAAGGATCAAAGAGAGAGGGCCCTAGCGGTGGTGTAGAAGATCTTCAATACCTACTGGATGCAAAAGCGCTGAGCTGATCCCCCCTCAACTCCAACTTGAAAGTTCATGTGCACCATAATGCTTGCCACCCTCTCTTGCTGAGCTGCCCTTAAAACTGGACGAATGGGGCACTTTGACCAGAACAATCTATAAAAGGTCTAAAGAAGAAACATTGAAGTCCCCAGCTTGTGGCGTTTTGTTGTTTTCGATTTATGGAAGTCTTATGAGCCCCAGGAACAGTTGCGCAACTCACTTTCTTTGCTTTCCTCTTCCACCGCCCCCGGTTCCTCCACATCCCCCACCTCAGGCGCCGGTTCCTCTCCTGCGCTGATCCCCTCAGCGTGCTCAGTCCGCAACGACGATTTGCATACCCCCACATTACGGACAGGCGGACACTTTTGGACGCCTCTCTTCAAAGATAGGCTCAGTGTACCACCCCTTGAGCTTTCATTAGGCTTTGGTCTTGACAGTCTGACAGCATTGCTGCTGATTTTGCTGCACAAGCCCCCTGCTTCCCCACCAATTGCAGTTGTTCTTCTAGGACCTTTGTAGCGACTTGAACCTCTAATGACATGATGTGACAGCTGGCAGATCTCCTTTCTTATTATGGGGCCATGTGTTCCTGCTTGCTGGCAGAACTGGGCCCATTGCGAGTTGCGACTGACCGGATTGCCCCCTCTTGACCTGAGGGAATTGCATCGAAAGGCGCGGTCTAACGAAAAGGCACCACTCTGTGCACGGAGGCTGACAGCCATCATACCGCACCCGTTCTTTCAGCTCCTGTTGTGATTATCAACCTGATGGATTCCCTGCAGATGAGCTCTTGAGAACGAGTAATCTGGGTCGTAATCTGGCCCGGCATTGCTAGTTTGGTTCACTAGCAGTGAGAATAGGTTGAGACATGACCGCCATGAAGAAAGTCGCAGCCATGTCTTGCGCCGGTGGCGCATTCCTGATGATTCTACCTTGCTGCTACTTGGACTCGATCGGAGTTGATCAGCTTGCAATGTGTTTCAAGGTGTGCCTAGGTAGGACTACGTGCCAAAATTTGCAAAATTGCACACAAATGTTTCCACTTGATGCATACGTCGATCAACAATGACAACATAGGCCGAGGTTTTCGAAAAATTTATGTTTAATAGATGCACGATTCTAGTTGACGGTCTGCGGCTCTGGGCCCTACCCCAAAACAAGGAACAAAGTAGAATCGGGCTTGTGTACCTATACAGCTTTGCAGAAAATCCTGCTTAAATTCCAACAAACGGGCCAAAGCCCAATACTTCTACCAGCTCGAGGAAACTCGAAGTAAAAGGAAGATATTACTCTCCTTTGCAAAAGCCTATGTGAGCCTGTGACTACCATAGATGTTTGGGGACGGTCTGGGAGAAGGAGCTTCTTTGCAAGGCGCCTTTCATACTCAGAGGATTCCCCTTGTCCAAGGATCTGCTATTGGTCTTGTCATCATTTGAATTTGAGTCGCTGTTCCCGACTGGGCTTGCATTCTGAAGCGCGCCGGTGACAAGCTATGAAGCGGAAGCGGCCGGTCGCTGAGACCAGGGAAGTGGAAACTTCTCCAGTCAAGCAGCGCGTGCGACACTCTGGCGAGGTGGTTCATAGAGAAGGGACCGGTATTTTGCTTACTAAGTCAGATGGGGTGGAAAGTGCTGGTAAGCAGAAAGGGCAGCGGGGTGCTGCAAATGGCGTGAAAAAGGGTGGTGCATCAAGATTTGGAGCAATCGGAAAGAATGCTATGGGCAAGAAAAAGGGGCACAAAAGTCCCAGAGATGAAAATCAGAAGCAGAAAAGAGGTGGTGTGGATACGGCGAGATCTGAAGGAATGGAGATTGTCAGTGGAAACAGGGGGTCAAAAGGAGTGAAGAGACAAAGAGCGAAGGGGGAGACACATGGGGCGGACCCTGGAGCTGCCAATGGAGCTGCCAGTGGAAGGAGCAACAAGCTGAGTAGCCAAAATCTGGACGGGGATACAGGTAAGAAGAAGCGGGAAAAGCGGCCGGAGGAAGATAAGGCGGATGCCGGCGGACAACATATAGAGGCAGATAGGCGGGAGATGGGCGTCAGTTCAGACCGCTCGAAAGGAGCTGAGGCGCACGTAGAAAGTGAACGGAATGGATCAAGCGAGCAGGACGGGGTGAACGAGGGGAGATCAAAAGGGAGGAAGAAAAAGAAAAAAAAGAAGGGACAAAGGGGAAAATTGGAGGGGGGCAGTAGCGAGAAAGAAAACAGCAGGGGGGACGCAAATGACTCAGAGGTGGGGAGGGGTGAGAAGGGGGAGGGGCCCTTTGCAGCGATGAGAGATGCTGGGGCTGAGAGGGAGACGCCTGCAAATGGTGGTGGGAACAAGGCCCCTCAAGGATCAGCACCACGGCAGTCTTCCTTGTTGGACAAGGTGAGGGCCCTGTCAGAACTGCTTTGAAACTGCACCTTCGGCTTGGTCAAACGGACACTTTGTTTCTCGAGGGATGCAACTTCTCTTCAAGCGTTTTATACTCCTCAATTCCGGGAAATAACTGGAGACGATGAAGCTCTAAGGTATCCAGATCATTGAGACTGCTCTCTGCTATGTTGGTGCATTTGGATCGTCAGTCATCTTCTTTGAGTTGCATAAACAGTTTGTGGGTCCTATGCAACCGAAGATCGTTGCTTTTTCTTGGAACGTTTCAAAATAAACAGTCAATTTGTAGGATGTAATGAAGTCTCCTCAAAGGCAGACCCCGTACGACTTCTTATATTGCCCTCAACTTGGAGTTCTCTTCCTGCTTCAAGTTGCTTGTCTTTCCCCAAGTGTTGAGTCGCCTTGGGCTGTTTCATCTGACTCAAGACGTGTTTCATGTCGTAGACCTCTCTTCATAAAGGCCTTGATGTTCAACCTGAGAGCATTCTTTGGTCTGACAAGTTTTTTTGGAAGTAAGGCATCTCCTCATCTTTTGACTGGTTTCTCAAAAGTATCTGCTTCGGACAGGACCTCTAAGTCCCGACGGTCTCTATACCCCCTGCTGGGCGCAGGCACATTTCCCAACTTAAAACCCCAGAAGTTGTGTCCGAGATTGCCGAAAGATGGCCCCTGCACCAATTTCCGCATTTCAATCTCATTTTGCCGACCCACCCGACACACCAGAATGCCACCGGGAACGCTTTTCTGGCGTTCCACATGCTCTCCGTGCACACCGAAATTTTCCAGCTGCTCAGTCCCCTCCCCTAACACATAATTGCCTAACCACGTCCTTCCCCCTTGTACAGATGCGCGCGCGCCTGCAAGGCGGCCACTTCCGCATGCTGAACGAGCGCCTCTACACGAGCCGGGGAGCCGACGCTTTCGCCTCGTTCCAAAAGGACCCCGGTCAGTTTGGACACTACCACCGGGGCTATCAAGAGCAAATGGCGCACTGGCCGAAGCTCCCGGTACAAGTGGTCGGGGAATGGCTCCGGTCGCGCGGGCCGGCCCTCACTGTTGCGGACTTTGGCTGCGGTGAGTGATATCGGGGCCAGAGCCTGGGAATTTGGGCTGCTTTCAAAGCACTCTCTAAAGGATCTTATCCTGTGTGAGTGGTGAATTAGTACGCATAAGTTCGCGTGTCTGAACTCATGCTTCTGTATATTCAACGTCGTCGAAAAGTGAAGGCAGCAACAAGAATTTGGATGCTGGGTCGTTGCAGCTGGACGGGCCAGCAAGTATAGACGGATTCTTTGGCGTATTTAAAGTGGGCGTATGCACTCGGGAGTGCATTTCGAATCGGACGGCAGGAAAGCTGGGGTTGAATCTATCGAACGATGCTCGCTTGCCTAGCTTGTGCCGTCGTCACGCTTCGGCCATGCCGCCGGCGTGCCGCCTATGCCCACTTTAAGTTCAGGCTTACCGTGAAGGGGAAAGCTAGGCGAAAGCAGAGCAAGTCAGCAGGCTGTCGGAGAAGAAAGATCGTCGTACTTGAGCTCAGAACCCAGATTGCCGATGGAGGATCAGGTTTTCTGACCCCTTCTCGGATTGATAGACGTCCCAGTTGGCGATTTTACTGTCCCCGTGGGCAATTCCAGTTTGACTTCGTGCATTCTTTTTGTTCTTGCTTTTGAAATATTCCAAAAAAAGAGGAAAGTCCGCTGCAGGAACCGGCTGCTTTCAACATTTGACGCACGAAGAATGTCATTTGAAGACGCTTGGGTCAGCATGCCTCAACGTTTGGTTTACTTGTCTTGTTCGCTTCCTGTCTCTGCATTCTGGCTACTCTTTTCATTGCCATGTAAAGCGCGAAATCTCGCTTACTCA
Organism: Klebsormidium nitens; assembly: GCA_000708835.1. Taxonomy (NCBI): domain Eukaryota; kingdom Viridiplantae; phylum Streptophyta; class Klebsormidiophyceae; order Klebsormidiales; family Klebsormidiaceae; genus Klebsormidium; species Klebsormidium nitens. Next base: position 85,086 of record DF237170.1, on the reverse strand, counting down.
AAACGGCATGCCATCCCTCCGCTTCTACTCAAACAAGCGTGCTTCCGTTGTCGGTCGAGCCCTCTCCACCTGACGTCACCGTCACCTTGCCCCTCTGCTCGGAGACGTCAGCCATCGCCGGCTCCCTCCAGCTGACGTCAGCCATTCCCAACTCCTTTGGCTGACGTCAGCGCTCGTTTCTCTCAGGCGATGCGCGCCTTGCGGCCAGTGTCAAGAACAAGGTGTTCTCCCTAGACTTGGTGGCGGCGCACCCGGGAGTGATTGCCTGCAACATGGCTCACGTGAGTCTTGACACCGCCCTGCCGGAACGCCCTTCCTCTCTGCGTGCGTGCGAAACGTGGTGTCAGAAAGCCTTTGCTCGAAGCGGGTTGAGCTTCGACGGCCCAATCTCCGCGGGTGCAGCAACTTGGGCGTTGAGGCGCGAAGTCACTGCTTTCCGCGGATTGTTACCTTTGTAGTGATTCAAGGATCGGGATCGAGCTGAAACTCTGTCGTCTGCGCGGCAATTGTTGTCGGCTGTAGTCCTTGTAGTAGCTGACGGCGAGACGCCCGTGACCGGCAGTAAATCTGTGGGGCTATAAAACTGATTCAAAAGGCGGTTACGCAAACATTCTCTCTTAGCATTTTGCCTTCCTCGGGATATCGGCAAGATCGCTTCAGAGTGGCTCTCGGTAGTCCCTTAGTGACGGCAGCAACTCTGCGGGCTCATAGGGAGGGCGCCGAATAACTGCGTGGCTGCATTGTTGGGCTGCTCTTCACACCTGTGTGTGTATTTCCAGCCCGTGTTGTTGGTCCGACAGCAGTACCTTTCGTTTCTTCCGCCCGATGGTCCAAGTCGCGATCCCCTCTCCCTCTGTTTGGTCTTCGCGTTTCGCTCTGAGCATTTTCCGACCAGAACATTCTTTGTTGCGTCCCCACTCTGATGCTCTTGCTGTGCCTGAGAAAGCCCCGCTGTCTAGACACGCCCCGCTTGCGATGCTCCTCAAAGTACTCAACGGTGTGGTTAATTGTAAAGTTCTGGAATCTGTTGTGTTCCCATCAAGTGAAGGCTGAAGTAGGCCGTTCCCAAAAAGCCAGTTCACAGTAGGGTAACGTCTGTTGCCTGCTTTCAAGAGAAGGCGTCCTGTGCTGCAAAGAGAAGGAAGAAGTTGATTCTTGTAACGCTGCGCTTACGTTTCTTGTCACGCGCTTTGAGGGCGGCTGATGGTGCCCTGTGCTCGACCCGTATTAACGTTCCTGCCCGAGTTGGCAAGATCAGAGCAATCCCACGAAACTCCACGTTCACCTGTGACTTTGGTTCACTGGATCAGTCAGCCCCTCCAATACTCAAGAGGCCGGTCAACTTGTTTGCTCGAGATTTGGTCCGCAGGTCAGCCCCGAACCTCCGGTACAAACGAAAATTCAAACCCGTTAACCCAGCATCTATGGTTGCCCTCAAGTCAAACAACCAAGAACGGCTGACGCATCGGAGTTACGACTTTCTTTGCAGACTCCACTGGAGAGCGCATCCGTCGACGTGGCAGTCTTCTGCCTTTCCCTTATGGGCACGGACTACGGTTCGTTCCTAGAGGAGGCGCACCGCGTTCTCATTTCGGGGGGTTGGCTCCTAATAGCGGAGGTGAAGAGCCGGTTTGACCCCCGAAACGGGGGCGCCGATCCGAGGGCTTTCGTGGGGGCGCTCAAGAAGCTAGGCTTCCAATTAGTGCGTCAGGACGACTCGAACAAGATGTTTATCTGGTGGGAGTTTCGAAAAGGGGGTGAGGAACGGCCCGGGAAGAAGGGGGGGGGCGTGGCGTGGCCGGCATTGAAGGCGTGCATATACAAGCGGAGGTGAAAGCATGGGGTGCCGTGTGTAAGAAGGCCGCCCGTCCTAGTTGCGGCGGTAAGAACTGTGTGCAGCTTTGTTTGTCCAGTTAAAAAGTTCTTAGCCTGGTTGGCTGACGGCTACAAAATGCTACTACCACAAGCTGATTGTCTCTGCTCGTAAGATTGTTTAGTCATTTTTGCAAGTGCAGTCTCCGACTGGTGAATCCGCACCGCTCTCTTGGCACCTCTCAATACACTAGCGGACCAGGCTTGGTGACCTGCGCGTGCGTTCGTAGAATTCCTGCTGCCACCCGCTGCCATTCAATTTAATGCCATCACGAGCGGATGGGTAACGTACTGAGTATAAGCATGTGACCGGGCGCGAGAGACTGATGGGACCGCAGTGCGCTCACTTAAGTCGCATTGTTGACGTAGTGATAAAAGTGGTTGAGGTTGAGAGAGTCGGACCCAAGGCACTGGTACGCCCATCACGTCATTGCTATGACCCTGTTACACTCGATGCTCTGTAGTGAACCGTCTTGAAAAGCTAAGAGCAGTGCAAGCAGTCACAAACGTCCATGCAGCCATGGTAAAAGCATTACCGTACTTTGTGCAGTGCTTTATGCATTCCGGATTGACATGTATAACATTGTCGGACCAATCACCTCGGAACCGGATGGCACATGTGGCTGAGCCGCGGCGGAGGGTCCATTACAGGTTACTGACCCTGGTCCTAATTCCAGGGTTTGACCCCAAAACCTACCGGTACAATCCACATTGAAAAGGACCAGCATGAGTGTCTCTCAGAATGCGGGGTGCTCACCGCGGGCCGCTTTCGCCTGAAGAGTTGGGATCGTCCGCGAAAGCCCTCAGGGCAAAGGCTTGTCAATACAAGCAACTCTCGCATATATTAAAGTGAGCTGGTAGTCTGGTAGACCGTATAGGAGACTGAGCGCCGACATGCAATCATCGTCATGATGTGTGAGGTACCGGTATTCTGCAAGCGTATCGTATCGAATCGAAGCCTGAGATGCTTCCAACATTCTTCTGCTACTGCAATGTGCATGCTACCGTGTACGGCTTGCTATAATAGGCTATTTGCCAATCATTGGCTGTGGTGGTCCGTATCATACGTGGAGACGAACTTTCACGAAGTTTGGGAAGCGCCACTTGTCACTGAGATAAGATCTTCGTATCACAGGATCTGTGGCAGTTGCTGTAAATTGCCAGATCAGCTAGCCAGTCCGGTGCTGTGCATGAAAAAGATGCAATGTGTGCTTTTTTGTAGAATTCATAGGAGCTGGCGGTGGAGTAAAATTCTACAGTTAACTGGACAGGAACCAGGGATTTTAATTTTTTTGTATACCTGTATCAATGTTACAACCACAGATGTTGGGACAGTGGGACTGGAGGTTGACACGTCCAATGCCATTTCCTACGCGATTAGGTACATCAATGTTGCATCATGCATGCTGATATTTCGCTGGTAGCTGACGCAAATGTACCTAGTATTGATTGTGACATATCTCACATGTCAGGAAAGTAGAACAAACTTTGTTTTATATTGAGAGCATTCTTACACAAGATGCAACACAGATAGTGGCATTTCAAAGTGTGCCGGGTACGAGGAAGCTTTTCATCGCGTAACTAACCGATGATAATGATTAAGGTCACGTCACAATTCACAGTCATTGTCAGATTTCCGGAGGATGGACAGATTGGGCGAAGAGAGAGCATTTTGCTGAAGATAAGAAAGAAAAGTAGTTATTTAGTTCAATGACGCTCGAAAGACTGAAAGCAAGGTGCAAGTCCAGCCGTTTACCTGGACTCTGCACTCTGGACTACGGACTGCAAGCGTTCTCTTCTTTGTCGGACTGCGGCTTTTAGGCGTTGCTTGCTTGCGCTCGCTATGAATAGTGCGACCAATCGTTACTTCGCTTCGACTTTTGAACGGAACGACCTGTCATCGATTAGGGTACTTGGGACGCAAATGGTTAACCACAGCTTGGCTAACTATTTAACTTACTCCCTCAACACATGGGTTTAGGTCAAACGAACCTGACTTTCTAATTTACATAGAGGACCACTTCTTCGAAGAGCAGCTTCGAGAATCTGCAGGAGCGTGAGAAGAACACATGAGAAAAAACAGTTTTTCCTGTCGTTTAGTTTGGTTGCTTAGTGTTAACATTCTCAACCTTTAAGAAGACAGCTTTACTTCCACAAGAAACGAAGCAGTTCAACACCACCACCTTCATATTCTACTTAAAAAGTAGGCTATGCTAACAGCATTGCAGACAATCACGTACTCTGGAAAGATAGAATGATACCTCCGTTTTGAAGCCGATCCTTCAAAGACCAAGTGATGACGCTTACCATCTAATGGTTACAACACTCAATCAGTTCCGGGTGTTTAGAATGCAGCGATGGCAGGGGCAGCCTGCACAGTAAACACGCGACAAGTGAGAATCTGGGTAGGAGTGTTTGGAGGTGGAAGACATACCTTTGGGATAGAAAGCTGACAACTTGCACCTTGTGCACAAATCACAGCATTCCCCCATACGGCATACCTCATACCAAACCACTGTTCTGTGTAGCTTCTCTTTTTCTTCAAAGACTGATGCGCCTTGTGATGGAATTGGTGACAGAGACCCAGTGTAATAATCAGTGCAGAGCAACAATCTGACTGATACATCAGTCTTACACTTGAAGACACCCTGTCACACCCCGACGTCAGGGGGTAATACAAGCAACTTCCAAACAGAGACAACGGAAGCAGGAGCTCACCATGTTGCTGAGGCCCTTGAACTGGTTCAGGCCCGAGGCGAGGTAAGCCCAGCCGGCAGCGACGGCGATCAGACCAACGGCCCAGTGGCCCTTGTACCAGGCGGGGAACATCTTGCTGCCCTTGGGGGGGCGAACGGCAGCGATCAGGGGGTTGGCCCAGACAAGTCCGAGAAGGGTGGCCTCAGCAGTGGACACAGCTCCATACTTCTGGTAGGAAAGGGCAACACCGACGGTACACAGCACCCAGCCGGCAACCTGCAGGTGGGGGGGAGTTTTGAGAACTGGGACACGACATTCCGGGTGTTTCAGACAGGAGAGGGGAGAAGTAGTAAAGACAAATTGGAATTGCTTGTGAAGGTGTTCTATGTCTTTTAGCACTTTTCCGAGAACAGTGGCAAAGCATCAATTGATAAACAACTTGTTCAGAACAACACCAGGCCCACAGAGGGAAAGACATGAAAGAAGTTCAAACATACTATACAAGCCATGTACCCCCAACATTGCAGACCTTTTACATGCAACTATACTGCATGGTTTGATGGGCTTTACACAAAGTGTAGCAAACCTGTCACAAGCACAGAGACATGCATGAGCACCAGGAGGAGGAACAGCTTGTCTCGCAAAGGCAGATGAAAGCACACAACTACCCCATCAATGAGCTCATCTGTAGAGTTCAACTTAGACAATGGAGACAAGAGCAGGTTTTGGTATCCAACTCACCTGAAGGGCAATGTGGATGGCGAGCCAGTACTGGACCCTGTTCTTCAGCAGGGAGGCGCTGGCGATCCCCGCAGGCAGGATCAGGAAGGCGAGGGCCAAAACCTGGGTGGAGGACTCCATTGCTGCTGGGGACGAGAGAAGTGGCTGAGAGAGCGGGCGTTGGAGAGCAGGGAGCTGGGAGAGGAAGCTGGGAGAGCTGGGAGGAAAGCTGGGGAATGCTGAGAAAGTTGGAAGGCGAATTGCGAGTTGTGAGAAATGCGGAGAAGGGCCCGCATTTTATAGCCGAACATTGGGGAGCTGCAGCCGGAGGGGTCTGACGTTTGCGAAGAGAGCAAAGCAAGCGTGCAACAAGCATAAGTCTTGCTCCAGAATCCAAAACAGATCGACCTTTCAGAACTTTTGACGCTTCGGAGGAAGGAGATTGTAACGCATGGAGCCTGACATGCTGCTAAAGATGGTGATTGCCAGACGACCATGATCACAGGAGCGCTGGTGCAATGATTTTTCGTTGCTCAGCAGGAAACAGGAGCGCCCTGGCGGCGCTCCTGCAAGCAGTGCTGTGCTGGTGTTTGAGCGGGGGACGAGTGGCCGGCCATGACGTCCTCTGGGCGGCGCCACCCTGCAAGTTGAATCATCGACTGGATTGCACCAGCTCGAATTTGAAATTCCGGAACAGACGGCGAAAAAGTCTCCGGTCTGCCCCGGGATGCAATCGAAGCCGCACCTTCGCTCGCGCGGGGAAAATCTCAACCGGTCGCGTCACGCGTCGAACCGCGGGTTTCGACGTGCGGCAACCGAACGTGCATTCGACATCAGCAGCGAGCGCATTCCGGCATAGATGTAGGCCAGACAGAGCGTTACCCCGGTCTTTTGAGCAAAGTCCGCCATTGAAAGCGATAACGGCCGCGGAGCAGCGAAACACTGCGTCGCCCAGGTTCGACGGATTCGATACACTTCTTGACGTCGTCGGTCCAAGGTTGCGCCAGAAGTTCAAAATTTCTGGAGCTAGATTCTCCGCATTTCTAGAAGGACGTCATCCTGATCATTGTCACCCGTGGGCAGAAGACTCTCTCCGAGCAGCCAGCATTCGACGCAGGCGGCAGGATCGGGCCCTGGTGCCGTCACGGTTGTGAGCCTGTGACTGACCGTACGGAGTGCGAACTCTCAAGACTGAGCTCCCAGTTTGAACTTTGAACTGGCTGGCACGTGGTTCACGAGATTGTACAACCTGTGAGTCGCACGTACCTAGTAGTGACACAGTCGATCAGCAAGGCGGCTACCGCAGAAACCAGGTGGCAGGTACTACCGATAGGTGCCCGGCTAGGTAACTACCTACCGTGTAGATATCCGGCCTCCCGAGTCCCGATAGTAGGCACCGTAGTACGTAACCACGGTATAAAGCTATTACACACCGGTCGATCTGACGGTGCGGTTGCCCAGCCCACCAGCCCAGGCCAAGGTCCATATACCTAGGTAGTACGTTACCGAATTCCTGGTCAAGCCGGCCGGCCTGGCGCTGATTCCCGGGCAATGATCCATGGAACCTTCCTCTGGTCAACTGCCCAATGACCGAGGACTACCCGTAGGGGCACGGGGAATTCGCACCAGATATATTCTTGACAGACGTCAAGTTGCATACATACATACATACATCAGTTAACAAGCCCGTACCGAAGCATGGAGCTTTTGAGTTCGGAAACATGAAATGAGGTGGTCAAGAGTTTGTACTATGACTAAGATCTAGATTTGCAGCTGAGGTTTAGCTATGACTACGTTACGTCACTAGTAACTACTTCTACTCGCATGGTGCGAGAAAGTTAGGAATCTATTTCAGGCCCCCCGGTATAGACGGTTTAGTTAAGGAATAAAACTGAAGCTTAACCCCGGTTTGCGAACTGGAAAAACAAAGAAAAATAAACTCGTAAAGAGCTGGTGCGAATTCCCCGTGCCACTACGGGTATTGTAGAGACCAGGCCCCGGGGTGAACTTTGTGGTTTCCCCCGGACGTTCCCGACCAAAGTTGGAAGGTACGGTAGTAGGTACTTAAAAACTACTCAATAGTTAATTGTCCTTGGGGTCGGGAATACGGGCCCTCCGGCGGGCTTGCGAACGGGCGATTGAAGTACGAAAAAGACGGGACAAATTGTGCGCCGCCCACTGCACGGAGGCAGTGGGATGCGGAGCCCCGACTCCCGAGTCCCTTTCCCGGGCCGAGATTTTCGACGCTCCGAGCTAGACGGACCCGTTATTGCTAGTCACGTTTGTTTTCCGGCTGATTTCCGGACGACAAATCGAGGTTAAATGCCCTGGACCGGCGCTTACTGTTACTTGGCACCTTTCGGGCTAGTCACACAGGCCAGCAAGAACCGGTTAACGCTCAACTACCTGTTCTTTTAATACAAGGAGAGGAATCTGCTTTGATCGAAGACTTTCGGAGTAACACAAGAGCTTTTAACCGAGGAGAAATCAGGTGCATCGAAACCGATCTGGGTGATCAACGGTGCACGTTTAGTGTCACAAACGATCGAGAGGCGCAGAAGCTGATGTTGAGTGCGAACACCTATTAGCTGGTCTCCCTTGCGGCCCCTTGCACCGGCAAGGTCCCGTTGAAACAAGGTCGATCGAAGACCAATCGGCCGGCAAAGCGCCGGGGACGATTCATTTATCCAGGCAGTCCAAGCGCATGGCCTGGCCTCTGCGCCTGGGACGCTCGGCCGACGGCCGCTTTCGCCTCCAGAGCTCGTCCGAGAAAAAACCAATCATTTAGGTACATCATGCTCGGTAATACCGTACAGCACTCGTGGTGCTGTACACTGAAGTTGCACAGCTAGGAACTGCACATTGGACATGCAGATTGCAACTTGGAGTGCAGTGTGCACAGTCCGAGGGGGTTCCGAGGTACCTACGGTGCGCACTTCGATACAAAGCCCCTTGTACCGTAATGCATCGTACCGTATAGGCACACGGTACTATACCGATTCAGACTGTACGGTATAACTGGCATCTACGGTGTTGGTACTAGCTACCTACCATGTGGTAACACAGATTGCGTCCAAGCACAACCTGTCGCTCATTGATAGCCGTCGATGCTGCAGGATTCCATCAGATGCTTGCTTTGCGCCGTCGATTTGAGATTCGCGACCGGCAGAGGCACTCAAGGCTGGTAGGTACCAGTGGCCGTTGGTGACGTTGTGCCGTGTTGCAACTTTTTGTTGTCGGTTGAACATAACCGGTCCGAAGCTGAGGTTGTACATAGTAACACAATGTATAATTTAAATATTACGTCAGCAAGCTTCTGACGTCACCTTCTTGGCCCTGCTGGTCGACCCTGGGCTGCGCACTCAGAAATCCGGAGCTCGGAAAGTCGGAAATGAGAAATGATGGTTGGAATTGTCCGCTTTTATAGTGCAGAAAAGTGAGGGCGGTATCGTGACTCGGTGTCTTGCAGTCCCGTCCGGAACGTGTCTGGAACCCCGTACCAAGGTTCAGTTCTGCGCTGACCACTTTCTTTTGGAGTCGAGAAAATTCCCTCGGTATACGCTGGAGGCTTCCAGTCGGTTCCATCATGACGACAATTATATTTTTGTGGACCCTTGGCTTAGTGACGTCAGAGACCCCTTATACAATATCTTTTCCGACTTGGCTTGTCCTGTGTCAAAGTTTTCTCTTGGTGTTTTTAATTTTGCCGTGATGAGCAGGGACAGCATAGTGTCTGCTACTGGTAGCATGGAAGCTTCTGACACCTATACGGATTCAGAACCACCCTGCCACCTGGCACCGAGGTTGATCCGGAACGGTACCATTGGTTTTACCCCCAAGCCTTCGCTGTCAAGTCGTGAAGTGCAATGTACACAGTACTGAGTACGTATGCAGACGGTGGTGTCGTTCGTACCTAGTGCATCAGCGTTTGAGTACCGCACCTACCTAACATGTTCAAACTTCAAACAGCCAGCCTGAGCTTTGATGAGATATCTCTAGACTCTACCTACCGTACCTAGGTCCTTGTATCACTTGTACCTAGCAGGGGCATACAGTCAGCCTGAGGACGGTAGCTATACGGTTGTAGCCTACGTAGGCTACTAGGTACCTAGTACTACCTATACAGCTAAGGCCTCCAAATAAAAGCTTGCAGCACTGGGGCTTCTGCATGACCCTGAGTCGGTGATAAGGAAAAAGGTCACCGTCAGTCGATTTGATTATTACGCGGTATACTGAACTATGCAATTGAGATACTTTAATACAATATAGCTAGATGGGAGCTAGATGGCCAAATAACTCCGACTCTAATGACGATCTCGGTCCGTTCTCCTTTAAAATGCTTGCAATACAACCGAATGACGTTGAATAAAGTTGCCAAAGTATATGCCAAAGGATGCGTCTCGTTTCAGTTAAATTCTTGGACATCCATCTCCTCTGGTTAAGTGCAGCGGGGATCTGCACCTACAAGCATCTCTATTCAGGACCCACACTGATGCATGGTGTCATATGTGCAATGCAAGCTGCCAGAGCTGTTTACCTATATGCTGCTTATATGCACGTTGACAACAAACCAGCGTCTTGGATATTGTGTTCGATATACATTAGCACATGGTCGACTTGGAAAGGTTGAAGCGAGCGGTGTCGAATGACACTATGCAATCATGCAATAAAAGTTACCGAAAGTACCATTTATATGCAAACATTAACTGGTCTGCAGTGGAGTGTCACATTTGCACAGATTACACAATTACATGATCGGGACAACACAATGAAATTTGACTTCACATACCCCACAAGCAGAGCTTCGAAGCTGTGCAATTCAGCATCATAGGGTCGGAACTTAAAATACCAGCTCAGGAGGAGCAATTCACGAGCGAGGTAATAGCTTATTGCAGCTTCAAGTTGCTCAACAGATGTCCCAACTCCGGGCGTGCCTCAACCCATGACGAAAAGCTTGGCGCCTTGGACCCAGACCTGCCGTCCAATGTTTTGCAAGTGCGAAGATATGAGGAGAAGGCAATGAGATAGAAGTATCGCCTGCAGAGAGCCGGACGGAATAAGTCAAAGATGGTTTACCGAAGTGTATACCGGCACCAAGAGAATACGATTCGACATTGCCAACGGGCGACATCAAGAATATTTCCAACTTTCCCCAGCACAGTGTTCGCATTCGGACCCGCAAAACGATGGCTTACCTAAGCGCTTTCATTCCGTCCTCAGTCAGTGAGGCTCGCCGCTCGTCCACGTTCTCTTGCTTGCTCGGATACGCGTCAAGCATCAGCTTGTGGTAGTAGATGTCGTCTTTCAGTCGGCCTGCCACACCGCACCTAAACCAACGAAGATCCCTCTTCTATCTTGTGATTTGATCCTCCCGATAATCCGAAGGGACACATACACTGATGCGTCTCGAGTCAGCATCGCGAAAGCAGACCTTTGTACTTGCCGTGATGGTATTAACATCCAATTCAGTTTGCACGCAGCCCTCCGTGGCGTGGTGTGACGAAGCAGCAGGAGAAAGTCTTAGAAGCCCGAACAAGAATTTTCTGAAATTTAGAGAACTTGCAGTACTCAAGCGTTTGCTTTGCATAGAGAGCTGACCACTTTAACGAGCACCACGCGAGTGGTCTTGAAGCAGGATCCTTTCAATTTCAGAACCAAGTCAAGAAGCTTTACACGATCGAGGCGACTCAATCCTGGTCAAAGAAAAAGACCCGTGCTGCTGCTCGATCCTCGAGTGAAAGATAAACGCGTCTCCCGTAGATGAAAATCCACCTATTCGCACCACACTGAATTCAGTGTCAGTATCGACAAAACAAACGGCAGATCGCAGGGGCAAATCGAGGGGGGGATCCACAGCCTTCGCTAATTTCAGAGGCGACGCGTGTAATAATATGGGTCTCGCAGAGCATTTGTTCGAGCTATCAGCAATCAGTCAAAGAAGGCAACTCCAAGGACGAAAATGCAGTCCCAAAAAAGGCTTCAGGAAGCGAAGGGAAAGAAGGACAGCTCTCTACTTGGCTACGCTTCCAGACTTGCGAGGCAAAACAAAGACCTAATGCATAACGTCAGCGCACCTGTCGATGACCTCATCCGCCTCCTCTTTGCTCTGCGGCCCATACTGCAGCACGCGCACCAGGCTCAGGATGTCGCGGTAGTCCCCCGCCCGCAACGCGGCCTCCTCGGGGGTCACTTTTGATAAGTCGCCGCTCCGCCAGCTGGGCAGCTCCCCGCTCCTGTAGCTCGGGATGCGCCCGCTTATGATCGACTGCGCGGAGACGACGCGCTCGAGCGTGTTTCGCGAGGGGGGGACGAGCGGGCTTACTGGCTGGGTCGGAGCGGGAGGGGGGGGTTTCGGGAGGCCGTGCAGCTGCGCCTCGACTTGGAGGCGGAGGCACGTGATGGCCATAGCGTATGCCACGCCCCCAATGCCCGTGTGGGAGATGAACATGAACTGGACGCTGTCGTCCGCACTGCAAGGGGGCGTAATTGTGAAAGGGATCAGATGTTGCGTTGATTGGAAGGTGTAGAGCTCAATTGTGGTCCAAACACTGGGAAGCTTCAATCGACCACTTGGAGTCAGGAGGTACAGGATTTTACAGTTTTCTGCTGGAGAAGATAGCTTTTGGCCCGAGATTTGAAAAGCTAAGAGCTCTCTGCCTGCATCTGAAATATGTGTCACACCAAGACTAAACATTGACATCCCAAGGAGTCACTGGCATAAGACCAGTGCGCCACAAATGTCATCAACAGGCCAACGGGCTTGCGCGCTCACCCGTCCATACGGTTCTGTATGAGGTCCACGTCGGAAGCCTTGGGAAAGCGCTCTCGCGTCAGGGGGATCCGCGCGTAGTCTATGTTGTACCCCCCCTGTCGGAGCGCGGCGTAAACCTCCGCGGGAGTTTTGACCGCCTCGGGGCGAACATTTTCCCAATAGCCCACAATGTCAACATCGGACACCTGGAGAAAGGGGCAATTCTTGAGTTTGTGTCGAAAACACGTCCTCTTACAGCTGTTGAGGAGCGAGGTCGTTGCTTGGATATGCGCACGGCTAAGATGGGGGGAAAAGTCTTTGCATCTCGAGCAACAGGCCAAGGAAAAGCTGGAGTCATTCGGAAAACAGACCACCAGAACCCCTCTTGATCGCTCAACATGGTTCCTGGTTTGTTTGCAAGGAAGCCCAAAACAACCTTGCGCTAGGGACGAATGTTGTTGGGTAGAAAGTGACTTGCTGTACCGGGATTCGTGCTCGATCCCTCAAAACTGAAAAAGACCATTCCAAGCTTATGCCAGACTGTCTTTCCAACCGGAGGGGATGTCGAAAAATGAGACCATTATGCAGTCCCTCGGAAAATGAGAACATTATGCATCCGCCGAAAGATGAAATCATTATGCAGTATGTACAGAGTTGTACTCACTACTGACCGTACTGACTCTAGTCGGTGTACTAGCTGTACCGACTGTTCCGACCGAGTAGAAAGTACAAGAAGTCGAGACTCGTCGCTTTTGCCAGCCTGGAAGCTTCGCAAATGACGACCAGGTTTGACCCGCCCTAGGTATCAATTGGCCGCATCCCAACTCCAGAGAGGTCCAAAAAGAAGCTTGCGTGGCGAAGATAATAACAATCCACGTGGACAAACAAAGATCTGCCCGTATCTATAAAGCAGCTTTCTGGGAGCCAATAGTGTTCGACCATCCACGTAGGCAGACAAAGATCGCCCGAATCTAGAAAGCAGCGTCAGAGAGCCGATAGCGTTCGACCGACCACGAAGGGAGACAGAGATGATCCAAATCCAGTAAGCAGCATGAGAGAGCCAGTAGCGTGCGACAGAGCAGAATTTTCCAAATCCAAAGAAAAGCATGTATCCAGTGTAGGTTTATCCAGTCCGTTGAAGATTGGTCTGATCAAATATACCACTTCCATTTCGTTAGACGCGAACTTATGCCCAAAGGATTGCGTCCAGATCTTGAGTTTAAATCCAACCTCAGTCCCTAAGTAAACTGAGGTATTGCGGCGTTGTCGTTCCTCCACGTCTCCTTGGTGCAACAGGCACAGTGGAAACCGGCCGCCAGAACTTAAGAAACTGTTTCGATCCAGGAAAAAGGTGCCCAAAAAAGTTCGTCGGCTACAACCTCCAAGGCTCTAGCCAAACGAGAACATACCGGTAGCTCTTACACTACTGTGTGATTCTCTTTGCGATGCATAAACACCGAAATCTTATATCTAATTAACAGCGGACCCAAACCGAGATGGTGGATATAGGTAGGCCCGCAAAGTGTGTTTCCGATGCTTACGATCCAGAACAACTGATCAAGCGCGGTCCCTTGTAGGCTTGTGGGTACCTTTTGGGCCACAAGCGCGCCCCCCGCGAATAGGATCCACTTACGCTGCAGCCTCGTCGGGATCATCCAGTCCGGGCCGGAAAAGAATTTGAAAGAATAAAGTGTAGCCAAGCAACGGTCAAAATCCAGAACAAACGTTGAAAGGCAGTCTTTCACAGGCTCACAAGCTTACAAGCTAAGTGTGCTCCCTATCTGTACTGGCCGTGCTGATCGGTTACAACAAGTCAGTCGGTCTTGCCAGCCTGCAAAGTTCGAATGACGACCCGGTTTTGACCGCTCAACCAATTGGCCGCATCCAGAGAGATCCAATAATTTTGCGGAGGTGCAATCATAGAGAGGTCCAATCATGTTCCGGAGGTCCAATCATGTTGCGGATCTGGGCAGTACCAGGAGAAATATTGCCCGGATCCACAAAGATACATCGGATCTCGGTAACTAGTTACTGTCCAATCCGGTAGCTAGTTACTGTCCAATCGAATATTCCAATATTCCACATAGTCGAATCCGTTGATTGGACGCAAAGTAATAAATGTAGGGACCTGCGTCCACGTCCTCTGATTGAATCCGACTTCGATCCCTGAGCACTGTGAGATCAGGTTTTAAGGCGCTGACGTTGGTCCACGTGTCCTTGGTACAGCAAGCACCAAGAAAATCTTCGATGGGAATTGGGTCCAAACTCCATACACCGTCCCACACACCCAAAAGGATTACCGACAATGTCCAGATTTCCCCAAGCCGGATCGTGGCACACACAGAAGCCTCTTGTTTCCCCAACTCTCTTCAACGGCAATCACAAATCAGATCATATTGACAAAAATCCGGTTCCTCGATGCGCACCACGTTGCAGTGCAAAGCATAGATTGTCCAGGTCAACGACGGAGTTGGAACGAGAAGTCGCGTCCCAGCCAGGGGAGGTTCAGCTCCAAAACAGAAGGTCTGGAAGAAAGCTAAGCTCCAGAACAAACGAACAAGCGCAGAACTTGACAGCCCAAAGGCGCAGTTCCTGAAACCCCAAAACCGCTCATGTTGCTCCACGCTTCCTTGGAATATTACGTCCAAGCCGGCAAAGAAACGTTCCCAGAAGACAGTCAAGATCCAGAACAGACGTTCAAGCACAATCCCTCAAAGCTCACAAGCGCACCCCATCAAAGGCCAGAAGAGCGGTCACTTGATTTGGGCGTAAGAGATGCATATCTTCTTTGGGACTGGGAGCCCAAACTGGCCGTTGTTTGGATCCCAAACAGACTTTGACACCCCAGCTTCAAACTTCGACGCCCACTTTGATGCCCACAAGCACAATCCCCCAAAAGCCACGAGCGCAATCTCAAAAGCCCAAACGCGCAGTCCCTGATAAACCAAAACCGCTCACGCTGCGGCGTGCCTCCTTCCGGGGCAGCAGCACAAAGATTGGATTGTCCGACCAATAACTTTTCTACATTCAGATAACTTTTCTACATTCAGATATTACGTCCAGCCGAGAATAGTGATTTTGAACGATGTTAACGATCCAAACGGACGTCCAAGCGAAGTGCGTCAAAACCCACAAACGCAGTCCCCTCAAGATCTACAAGCGAGTCCCTTCACGCCCAACCGTTGCCTTGATCGACCAACTATGGCTGCCCTGAAAAGCCGAGAAACCGGAAATAAAGCCTAAAACCTCTCGCTTACTGCGCGCAAAGATTGAGGTATTTGACCAACAACCTTTCTATACCAACGTGTCACGTTCAGGCCGGAAAACGTATCACCAAAAGACATTTGCGATCCAAACACAAATTTCCAAGCGATTTTTGAAAGCGTCAAATCACTCACGTTGCTGCGCGCCTCCTCGCGGTGCAGCAGCACGCGGCCGTGGTTCCTGCGCGCCTCGGCCACGATGTCGTCCTTAAGGCGCGCCTCCATAGCGGCGACTACGGGGCCCTCAATGCCCACGTAGTGCATCGCCTGGATGTGCTGCTCCAGCTCGCGCAGCACGAACGGCTGCAACAATTTATCAGGATTTGAGGATCTCAGGATTTTCAATTGCAGCATCTCAGGTGTAGGCTTTGATGTGCGCATCAGGGACGTCCCCAATGTTTCGCCTGGATGTGCTGCTCCAGCTCGCGCACCACGAACGGCTGCAAAAAGCATCATATGGATGTAAGGATTTTAGAAACTAGTACAGCAATTGTAGGGGTGGGTTTTATTTTACGCATTCGAAACGCCCTCCAAGCATCGCCTGAACATGCTGCTCAAATTCTCGCAGCAGGAATGGCTGCACCAGCGAAAATCCAGTAAGAATGTTTGTATGGTATTGAAAATTTAAGCAGTTTAGACTACGAGAACCTAGGGTTTTGAATTTCGCACTAAACAGGTCTCCAACACATTGCCTGGACGTAGTGCTCCAGATTACGCAGCACAAAGCGTTATACGGCTGCAGCAATGAAGATGGGACTCTTCTGATGTGGGTGACAAGATTCCCACCAAAGCATTTCAGTAGCAGGGTATAGAGAAGTCAAAGGAAAGCTTGGAGCCTCGATGTCGACAATTTGTCCGTAGGTGTGATGTAAGAACGAAAACATGGCCCAGCAGAACCCTTTGGTTGTATCTTCATGCTTGTATCCTCGGTCTCCGAGAGTGCATCGACCGACCTTCTGCCTCCTTTCCTTTTGGCGCTACTCCGTTCGGATCATGAAGCGCTAGAGATTCAAAGCTGTGCCTTTCCTCTCGCATTTCTCGCAATCTTTCAAAGCTCATCTTCAAAACCCTCTGGTGAAGACCTCGGAACTTTGACACCACTTCCAGAAGCTTCTTCGGCGAAGCTGCGCTAGACCTCGGGAGCTTTGAATAAGGACGAGTAAAAAGCTTACCAACCCGTTGACGTAGACAACGACCTCCTCCCGCAGGTCCGTCAGCACCGCCCGTTTCGACCCCCCTGGAGCAGCGTCGATGTGGCTCAGCACGCCTTGCACGCCCTCGACCGTGGGCGTGGCCAGACTGTACACTGGGAGCGACTCCACCTGGAGGGGGGGTGAACTGAGTGTGTCAATAAAGAGGGGGAAAATAGAGAAAGAGACCAGAAAGGGGGGAGCGGCGAAAAAGGAGAACAAAGCAACTGCACGGTTCGATGTCCTAAAGGGTTTCCGATGTTAACCGCTCGCCTGCGAGGGTGGTCAGCGCTTCAAACTTTTCGAACCTGTTGGACTTGTGCTGCTCAGGTCTGGCAGTTGCCAACGTTGAGGAACCGGCAACGAGTAAAGAGAGCGCTGGGATTAGGACAGTGCATGAGGAAGCAACTAACAGGGGATACGGAATCAGCAGAGCAGGACAGGTGTCAATGTTTGAGGCAAAACCTTGCCAGGTATCAAGCAAGCTTGGAGTTCCAGAAGCAAAGTGTTTCTGTGCAGCCGCGAACCGCAAATGCTGGGCAAACGTCGCTTCTGGCCTCGAAGCCGTCGACGAACCCAATCACAAGGGAATTGATCCGACTCCGAAGCTCTCACCGGCCAAACGCAACAAAAAACCAAAAGCGAGTCCAAGAGAACAAATTTTGGGAGCAACGAGGACAGCGCATTTGGACCATATGTCTCGCACTCTACGAACGCCCGTCTCGCCTCCGTGTTCCTGTGGGCTAAGAATGAAAACTTCGTCATCTCCGCTGAGCAACGACTTATTCCGCACCTTGCACAAGTTCGGAGCCCCTTGGATGCCCAATTCCTCCGTAATGGGCGTCCGTTTCTGGCCGGGAAAATGGTACAACTTGAGAATGGTCTGTCGCCCCAGCACGGACCCGGTTCTACTTCGGACCGCCGACTCCATGGCGGCCTCCCCGCCACTAGGGGAGCGCCGCCCGTCCTCGATCTCAGCAGCCGCAGTCGCTCGCCGCCAGCCAGCGTCCTGAGAGTTTCAATACCGAGCAAACTTGGTACATAGAAGCCTCGGTTGACTTCGAATGTACTACGAAAGGACGGAAACAAAGCCAACGGACAAATTGGACGACTGGATCACATTCTGTGCAGAGGGTAAGCGAAGAGGTGTGCGAACGGTGCGATGAGGACACGTGAAGCAGTGCAAGAATGCTACGGACGACCTGATGAAACTGTACCGAACCTTTCTATGCAGAATCTGGCGTGAACTGCTCAGAGGTTCTCACAGACACTGCGTGAGTCCGTGACCAGGCTAGCTCAGGGAGGGGGCGCACTCTTCGACCGACCAAACACAAGCGACTGCACCCACTAATGAATGAGAGGCATCACTCAGCAGAGGAGATTACAAAAGCATGAGGACTTACCGATGCCGCAGTAAAGATGCGCGCTGGCCGCAGCCGCATGCCCATCTTCATCTGCCGGATCTCCGGGCGGTGCTGCACCCACGCCTTGAACACGCCGCCCGTCTGCGCGGTGTCGGGCGAGAAGTCGTCGCTCCCGAGAAAGCCCGCGAAGATGATCAGCATGAAGTAACGCTCGAGGTACTCAATGCCGCGGTTGAGCGCCGCACGGCGCGCCCGGACCTCGCCCTGGTTGTTGAACGCGCGCCGGTAGTGCAGGATCGCCTCGCGCAGGTTCTGCATCGCGTCGCAGCGGTCGACCACCTGGGGGGGAGGGGGTGAAGATGACGTCAGTATGACGACAGCTTGGGGCTTAAAGTCAATTTACAAGAGCGTGCTGCTTGTGAAAAGCACGCCGGTAGTGCAGGATCGCCTCGTGCAGATGCTACATTGCGTCACAGCGGTCGACCACCTGAGGAGGAGAGGTGTGACGATGACGTCAGCGTAATGTCAGCATTGAGGGGTGTGGGGGGGGGTTTCAGGGGCCCGTACGCCTAGCAGGTTAGTCGAGCAGGTTCTTTATGGCGTGGCAGAGGTCGACCACCTGAACGAAAGATGACGCCAGTACGACGCCCACTTGGGGCTTGTTAACGAGGCCAAGTGAGCGCAGACCAGCAGATTAACTGAGCATGACTTGAACCGTTGCAGTCAGTACGCACGCTCATGGTCCCGGCAACAAAAGTTCGGAACCGTCGATCGATGGGGGCAGCCCCCAACTTCGACCCTCCGGACCATTCGATGGAGGTCGCATTTATTGCTCTCTGCCAACCGCAAACCCGGACCCTAAACTTCGCCGGCGACGTCTTCACAGAAGTCAAGTGAGGGCGTCGCCGTGCTTCCGAACTTTCTCTTTGACACATTCGCCCAGCTATCGGTCAAAAGGCCCGTTGTCTCAAGAGGCCCAAAACGTGCGTACTGACTGGTTGATGGGCAGTTTTACTGTGGCTTCTGGCCCAATAACATGTGCCAGTGATGCCGAAGAGGAAGGCAAAAGTCGGCCTGACGTCAGCAGGATAAGCAGGCAAAAGTCTTGCTGAACTTCGCACCGTTCCCTGTGCCAACGAAGGGGACCAAGAAGTAGGTTTGAATCGAAATTGCAGTGTTTCTGGTGCGTCAAAACACCAACTTTCTTGACACCATCTCCTGTCAGCCCTCAAACGTTGAAAGACCAGCGCCGCACCCAAGCCAATCTCAGCTTGAGGTCATCATTCCCTCACCTGGTCCACAATACTCCGGCACTCGGCCCCGTTCTCCAGCAGCCTCGCAATCTTCCTTATCACCCCAATGTCGTCCATTGCAAAGTAATTTCCACTTAAGCCCCGTCGAGGGGTCGGCGCCGGGGGCTTCCCTCCCGGGGGGATCCCCCGAACGGGTTCAGGAGTCTGCGGCTGGGCTGGCTGGTCCCCAGGTACTTTCACGGGGGGGTCCCCCTCGGCAATTGGGGGATCCCCCTGGGCGTTCTTGGCAGCCTGTGACTGACCGTCCGAATCTTCCCCCGGAGGAGTTTTCTGGGCGCTCTCAGGAGTCTGCGTCACGGCTGGTGAAGTGCCCGGTTCTTCGTATAATTCGTCCCCCGAGCTGGACCCCTCGTCGTGGTACTCGATGCTGCCCTGCGGCATTGGGGGCATTCGCAGGGGGCGCCCAAAGGCGATGCGCAGGTGCACGAGGGAGCCGATGACGGTACCCGTTGTTGTACGACCGCGGCCCATCTGAAAATGGTGTAGAACCCATAAAGTTAGTCACCTAAGGTACCTGGAAGGACTTACTAATCCTCACTCTTAGAAACTTGAAACGGCAGGACGCATAAAAGAAGCTCGCACTGATTTTCCTACTATTGAGTTTGTTGGCAAATTACTAAGAACCGTGCAAAGATGGTCTTAGCGGCGACTTTGCGCACGCTGGTGCTACGAAGTTCGTCAACTGAGAGTTGATAGTGTTTAAAAAAACTTCGTTGACTTCGTGACCAGGGCAAGATTAAAAGTTTGCAGCCAGACCAAGAAGACTCGACGCAAACAAGCCCACAACCCAACATTGGACCATATCAGACGGAGGTACCGTACTTCAGACGCTTTACCTGGCAGTTGAACACAAGGGCAGCCTCCTTTCCAGCCTGCACGATGTTGCGCGCAAGCGCGTCAAAGTCGGGGCTCTTGGGCGCCTTGCCGTCCGTGATTGGGACGCGCGCATACTCCACCCGGAAGCCCTCCGCCTGCAACTCCGTGAACACCTGCACAAGACCAAGAACGCGGAAAAGTTAGAGGGGCTCTTTCCTGACTGCGGGTTGTAGGGCGTCAGAATCGAATTCTGTAGGGTGTGTAGACCCAGCAAGTCGGCAACATAGCATCAGAGCTTTGCAACCCCCACTTTGCATGCTACACTGGATCCGGTGGGAGATTCTCCAGGATCGCCATGACGTCACCTCACAGACCGTCCGATGAACGACCTGCGATTGCTTCTTGCCACGTCGACTACACAAGGAGGCCGCCCGCTGCCAAGCTCTTCTAGGCAAATTACGTCTTCAAGATCAGCAATTTGATCTGAACAGCATAAGCTGACCAGTAGCAACGCACATAATTGCGCAGCCCACCTCGAGCGGCGTGCGCACGCTGGCCGCTGTAACCTGCTCCCAGACGTCGACGACCGGCGAAACCATGACCGCCGGCTCTTTGAATACCCAAAACATTGAAAAAGATAAAGCTCAGACTCGGGAAGGTCTTCATCTCAAAATGCCCACCTCGAGCAGCGTGCACACGCTAGCGGGCGGGACCTGCTCCCAGACGTCGATTGACTTGCAAACCGGGACCACCATTCTTCAACTCCACAGACTACTAAAAAGAGTAAACCTAAAACTCGGAAATTCCTCCATCTGAAGATGCCCACCTCGAGCGGCGTGCGCACGCTGGCCGCTGTAACCTGCTCCCAGACGTCGACCACCTCCCCGGATTCGGTCTCGTGGTTGACCATGACGGCGCCCTCGTAGCGGTCCGCCTCGCGCAGGATGTCCTCCTTCAGGCGCGCCTCCATCTGCTCCACGCGTTCCCGCTCGATGCCCTGCGAAAGACGTGTCTGATGCTATCTCGTACTTTGACCATTGAGATTCTTCAGTTTCATAGTCAGGTGAGCGATAAGGAGATTGAGGGGTTCGGAGGGTTCCCTTGGCTGCCTGGTTATTGGGAAGTATTCCAGGCTAACAGAGTCTGCGCTTCACGAGCTGAGATGGCGACAGTGAAAGGAAATACGGGGCCTCTTGAACCTTGAAAACCACGAGGTCGCATGCTCGAGCTTACCCCCCTGCAAGAATACGAACAGGGAACAGCAGATTCCAGCTCGCAGAAAGTGGCACAGCGAGCGCATGACGTTGTATTGAAGCGGCTGCCTGCTGAACTCTCTTTGTTAGGAATAAGTGGCATAGAACTTCATACCAGAAGCTGATGCGGTTCGAGACTCGACCCAAATCAATTCGAACAGCCCAAACAAAAGGGCCCTCACTGTACTTCTCGAGCATGCTCCTTAAAGGTCGTTCTTTACTCTGCACAAAGCAAAGGGCCTCTTGTTGATTTCAATGTTACACTCTCGGGAGACATGTGACCAGGAAACATTAAGACCCTCACCGTATACTCGAGCATGTTCTTGAACGGTCGCTCCACCTCGCGCAGCACGAACGGCTTCCCGTTAACATACACCACCGGCTCCTCCCGCATGTTCTGCCACAGCACCGGCCGCCGGCCGCCGTCGTTTATCCGACGCAGCACACGGCGCACGCCGTCGATCGTCGGGTTGCCAACGCCGTAAACCGGGAGGCCGGACACCTGGATAGGGGCGACGTTGAGCAGTGTCAGTGTCCTCAGAGAGTCTGATACAAGTCCAAATCAGAAGTGTGCCCAAACGAGGGGCAAAATGCTTCTGCGACTTGAGGTGGGAGGAAGAAGGTGCTGTCCGCAAAGAATTTTCACGGATTGCCGGCTGAATTTGTACCTTAAGACGTTGCTGACCGGTCCCTTTCAGCAGATGCAGCTGTTGCCGCATCACTTGCTCTACTACACAGACAGCAGGTCCCTTGCAACAACAGGCGTTTCTTCCAGAGGAAGATGGAAAACAAGGCAATGAAACGTGACGGAAAAGTATGCCATAAGCAAGTCAAACGGCACGCTTCCCTCAACAACCTTGTCTGTCCAGTGTCAACAGTGGCAACGCCTACACAGTTCCCAAATTGCCGCCGAGTATCGCAATACCAGGCTGCAACCCCCTCTCAAAACTGAGACAAGGCCTTCGTTTTCGGAGAATCGGTGTGGCCTATACTGTCCACGATCTCAGCCACACTCATTCACGAACCTAGTGACCCGCACTCAAGCTACCGCTAACCCTCCCCTAACCAGTGCAAACCCACCTCCCGGAAGTTGGGCGCGCCCTCGATCTTCTCGGGCAGGTTGGTGTTCTGGCAGCCTGGGAAGTGGTCGCTCTTGAGAATCGTACTCCGTCCGAGCACTTCGCCGGACCGCGCAGAGACTACCGCGTCCATGTCCGCACCGGACTGCTCGCCGACGGTGATGCTGCGCCGCATGCGGGGCTTGTTGCTGAGACCGAGAGCGCCCATTGGGTCCCGCCGTAGTAGCCTGTACGTGAGGGGAAGGGGTGAGGATTGCGTTCATAACATGTCTGTACCTCATGCTCAGCATAAACTCTTCGTCGAAGTGTGTGCATCAGGTCCCCCCTACAATGGCAAATACCTCCGGGGGAAAGGGTTTACATAGCACCATGTGCACGGGGAAGAAAGCTGGGGGAAAAGCTGGCTTGAATCCTCGAGCATTGGCAAATTCACAAAGGTTCTCGATGAGGCATGCCCGGCTAAGTGCTGCGAGTGAGCTTCGACAACGGAGGAGGCAGCGAGCGAAAGAGGAGGCGAGACTTTGATTTTCAGACTTGCTCAGATTTTCGCTTCGTCTTCCAGAAAGCAAGAGTAGCCTTTAACCCGAAACTCTTTTGCAGAAAGCTAGCAGTTCTCCTCCAAACCCCTCACCTCCGCAGCACAGAGTACAACTCCGGGCGTGCTCGAATTCACATCTGAAAGCCGCCCTCTTTCGTGTACCAGTGCTTCCCGTTGACCCTCACAACCCGGCTCAAATCCAAAACCAAACACTAGCCCTCAGAAGCATTGAAATGACACTCAATTCCCTCACCTTCGTAGTACCGAGTACAACTCTGGCCGTGCCCGCATCCACATCTGGAAGCCGCCCTCCTTCCCGTCCCAGTGCTTGCCGTTGACGGGGCTCGTCGGGCGCGCAAACGCGTCGGTGGACAGAAACACGGTGAAGCAGATGAGGAAGTAGTAACGCTCCAGGTACTCAACAAATGCGGAGAGCGCGGCTTCCCGCTTCTTCTCGTCCACCTGCCGCACGATGCTGCTGCGGTACCCGAAAATAGCCTCCCGCAGGTTCTGGAGAATGAGTGTGGGACGAAGCAAGTCATGCGTCCGGGTTTTGCTTTCTGGCACTTGAGTCTTGCAATCTGGTTCGAGGACCTGAATGTTATGTAACCGTTGCTAGAATCGCGAAATTATAGAGGTGAGCGAGAATTTGCACGATGAATGGTGACTGTTCAGTCCGAAGCTTCCAGCATCCATTCCGAGACGTTTGACCTGCTAGGCTGTTGATCGTAGATAGACTCGGTTTTGACTGGAGGCTCTTCTAGGTCCGACGACAATCTTGACGGAAGCGCATACTTGTCGTCCGGGATCCTAACGCTCCTGCCTCTACGCGCATCTCCCGAAGGTACTTCCAATACCTGAACAAGCTAACAGCTACAAAAACGATACGCAGCCAGAGCGATGCTACCTAGAAAGAACGCGCAGCTCTGCCATCAACCTTCGCCCTTCAAGGCGCCTGATCTATCTGGTGAGCCACTCTGTCAAACTTTTCGTCACAAGAGCAAAATAATCCGATGTTTTCCTTTCGGGCATTTCCAACATCCGAAAGCCTCAACAGCGGCGATGGCCCAAACAATTCCATGAGCGCGCCTCACCTGCATCGCTGAGCATTTGTCGATGACGCTATCCGCGTGGCGCTTGCCCTCAACGCCCCCCTCGAGGACACGTGTCATGCTGCGGATGACCGTGAACTCGCCCCGCTTGAGCGCCTCCTCGGTCGTGTCCGCCACGTCGTTGCGCATGCTCTCCTCCGTCACCTCGTGCACGCGCCCCCCGCTCGGCACTGCAGAAGAGGGTACGAAGTCGATGCGTGTTTCCAGGCGCTAAAATGTTTCTGGTCGGTTGTGTTTGGAAGGAACAGCCAGGTTTGCGTCCGTCAGAATTGATATTGCGCTTCTCGAGTTGATAGCTCGCTCCTCGAAATTCATTTCAAAGAGCAGCGATTCTGTCCATGTTGTCCTGGATGACGTGTACTTCTTCCTGAGCGCTTACATCCGTGAGCTGAGACGTGACTTTAGGAACCCAATCAGGAGCATCCCTAAAAAGCCTTTGGGTTTAGCAAAAAGGTTTTGACCACCGCGTTTCAAAACGACTTCCTCCCCCAAGACAAATTGTTGTTGTTTCTATCAAGTCCGCCCAAAATTCGTCTGCCATGTATCGTGCCTTTCACGTCTCCACACCACTGCTGCATGAAAATCTGCAGACTTACGGACAATCTAATCGTTTCACAAAAGCAGCCCTCACCGGCTGTGCCCCCAAAGATCGTCCGCCGCAAGTGCACCAAACACGCGACCACCATCCCCGTCGTCGTCCTCCCCCGCCCCATTTGACAGTTAAACACGAGCGCCGTGCTCGGATGTGCATTTGCCAGGCGCCGCAACAGCAGATCAAAGTCGCGCTCCTTCGGCGACTTCTCGTCGGTTACCGGAACCCGCTCGTAGTCAACGGGATAACCCTCTTCTTGCAAGCCCTGGTACACTTCAAGCGGAGTCTGGACGGAGGAAGGGGTTATGGATTCCCATTGGTCGACCATCTGGCCGTCGGGGAGCTCGTCACTGACCATGATTCTGTGGTCGTACCTGAACGAGATTAACAGTAGTGGGTAACGAGTTGCTTGCGGAAATATTGGGTCGAGAGTTGGAGCGGTTGCAGTTCGGTGTTTAGGAGCGAAGGTAATGTACGGGTTGTGGATCTAAAGCCGACTTTATAGTTGAGATTGAAGGGTTCAAACTTCTTTTGTCTGTGCCGCTTGCTTCAGCAGGAGTTTTTCGGACCAGTCATCTGGAATCACAGCGGACGAAGGCGTTTCAAACCGTGGACCCCCGTTTCTGGTCACAAACGACAGGCTTTCACGATCAGAACCGCTGACAAGTGAAGAGGCAGTTCAATCATAAGAATCTGCTGACGGGGCAGGACGAAGTCACCCCACCTCTCAAACGCCTTATAGAATGTGCCAACAAGCCCAGATTCTTAAAACACCACTCAGCTCCTCCCGCTCCCACCGCGGAACCTTTCCCATGACTCTACAAGAACGTCCGCATAACACGTGCTAAACTCTTTTCAACCACAACCTGAGGCAAAAACAATAACCAAGGGGGGGGCAATCCAGAGGGACTCTTTAACAACAGATACAGATCTAACGCCCACCTCTCCGACTCGCGCAGCACGTCCTCTTTCAGCCGCTCCTCCATCTGCTCCACTCTCGCCCTGTCGATCCCCGTGTACTCCAGGTTTGTGAACGGCCGCTCGACTTCGCGCAACACAAAGGGCCGCCCGTTGATGTAGAGAACGGGCTCCTCGCGCATGTTGTGCCACAGCGCACGGCGGTGGGCGTCGGGGCCGCACCCAATCTGGTCAAGAACGTGCCGAATGCCGGCGGCGGTCGGGATCGCAACGCCATATACGGGGAGGTCGCCAACCTGCGAGGATGAAATTCTTGTCAGCAAGGGGCTAGGATGGCCGCCTTTCGAAGTGCCTGGTTGACTATGCAATTGTAGGGAGGCACATCCAAGTGGCTGAGACTACGGCGTCATATACTGAGAGACCGCAAAGCGCCACTTGGGGGAAGAAGTGTATTTACTGTCAGCCAGGGGCCAAAACGGCTGCCTTTTTGGGAAACGCGTGGTTGCTTGAGCACTTCAGAAGAGCATTTTGGAAGTGCTTGAATTTGCGACGCCGTGCGCGAGAGGGTCGAGCGCCCAGGGCTCAATGTTCTGCGTTTGGTTCCGAGAACCGGAGGTCTTGAGCATCAAAGGAGGCCCTACCAATGGGGTAAGATACCCATGGGTATTCATGAATATTCGAAGCGAAGGCAAAGGCGGATCAGGACGAGCATCGGAGAGCGATTGACTGGAATGCCAAGTAGGCTCTGGCTCCAAATGTATTAGCAAGCAAAGGTGGATGACTGCACAATTGGGAGACTGTTTGACCTAAACAAATGGCTGTAAAGTGTGACCAAAAGGTAGACTTAACATGAACCAGACAGAGGGAGGCTGGAGCGATTGCAAAGATCAGTTCGCTGCAAGAGACGGGAGTGACAAGTCCCCACACTACCACTGTCTTCTGGTATGCGGAGGGGTAAACGGATAGACCCTACATGTCCCCCAACTTGGGCAGAAGCGTGAGATGTCAAGAATTGTCGGCGTTGGAGACTGAGAAAAAAAAGTTTCTCATTGACTGTCTTTTGCACTTTTGGCGTCTGGGTCTGCGATGAGTGCCTTCTGCGTGCAACAATCTAGCCCTTGAAGGAACAAAAAAGAATGCAAACGAAAGTGATATTCACAAATGTGTTCAAGCACAGAGCTTCGGAGCACTGAAGAAAAGCGTCTTAGTAACCCAAAACATGTTAGTCACACGCAGTGTCCTTGTGACTCTAAAAACGAGTCCACTAGGTGACCAGAAACTCAAGGGAGCTAGAATATTGCCAAGCTGAGGATGCAAATGGCTGACATTCGCTGTCAGCATCTAGAAGCTTGTAGAACCCCCACGAATGTGCTGCTATAGTTTGTCCTCTCTTTTCAAAGTCAGGGAAAGGCCGATTTCCACGACTCCTTTTTGATAGGCAGAGTATAGAAAGAATACGTGCCAAGAGTAATATCATCAGAATCCTCAGAGACGATTTTGTCACTGAAGGGGCAAAGGACTGTGCGAAATTTGTCGAACTGCACTTCATGTATAAGAGGAGAGCTTGTGCGTTTCATGAATGCACATGATTACTTCAATCAGAAATCAGCATTTCCAAGTCACACTCAATGACGTAGTAAGTGCATGGATAGAAAGCAGGTGCGCTTAGCGGCCACATTGGTATTCTGTCGACCCCATTCCCCAAATTGTGGGTCAACTTTTTATAAGTTTTCGTCATCAACTTTTACATGGGAAGATATCAAGCACCCTGGTTAAATGCCCAAGGCAGCTTTCACTCAACCAAAGTTTCGAGCCTCCTCTTCACTCAACACTAGGCTTTGGGATAAAGCTTCAAACTGCGCCTTAAATCCCTTCTCCTTCTTAGGGACAGGCTCCTGTGAAACAACGTTCAGCGCTACCCTGCATTCTCTCGGTTGACAACAGGCAATCTGTTCTTGCCCAAATGCTTCAAAGTTAAGGAGAACCCAAGCAACAACAGGGTCTCTGAGGGACGTTTACCCTCTGCAATGCTGTCGTCTCACTTTTACCAAGAAATCAAAAAGGAAGCAAACAAGCTTAGCGTCCAGGAGAACAATTTTAAAGCCTAAACAGCTGAACGGTATGTCGGTTTCTGGCTGATTGCTGCTAAAGCAATCAAAGCAATGAAGCAATCAATGCACCGGGAACACAGAGTATACCAACTGAGCATGTGAGGGACTGATGCAGAGCTGAATGACATCTGGAAGGGGGAAAGAGACTCCACTGTAATGAACTTCAAAGTACTCTAATTTTCGTGTGCAGTGCGTTCATCAAAAAATGTCCGTAGTCCGTGGTAAGCTGAAGAGCGACTACCTCTGAACTTGTAAAATCAAAAGCAGATTAGGGCAGGCACCACATCATTGGGAAGAGGGAAAAGGCGCAATGCCAGTGTCCAAGAAAATTGACTTCTAGTGCAACCGATTGAGAAACCAATTTGATGAATGCACATATACCAGCCTTGACTGACCTGCCGGTAGTTCGGTGCCCCATCCAAATGGGGCATCAGCTTCTTATTCTGACAGCCTGGAAAGTGGTCACTTTTCAGCACCGTCTTCTTGCCAAGTACAGCCCCACATCTAGAGAGGATGACCTGCTCCGGCTCCCTCGAGGCAGGCATCCTTCACGCGCTTTTGCCGCTACGGCAATCAGCTCCACACAAGCTAGAAGATGTATGTTACCCTGCGGAAATTTCAAAACGATGGCTGCAGTCTCTTTCGCGCAATTGTGTAGCCTTTTCTGTATGTACAATATTGAGAGGTTTTCCTGCTCCACGTTCTGGCGCCCTTCCTTCGACTTCCGCTTCCCTGGGCCTCACTTCCTTCTGGTCTTTGAAGAGGCTTTCGCTTTTGATTCTCTGAATGATTCTCGGACTGCGGATCCTCTGACTCTTCATGAGTCTGAGGTGGCGGTTAGTGACGAGACTCGTGGCTGCCACGTTGGCAGCACCGTGTGCGTCGATCGACGACGGCGGTCAACCTCCTTGCCGTAAGATGTCGTGTTGTTAAACCATTGTACGGTATATGGAGCCTGGAGGTAAATCGCACGGTAGAAAAGAAGCAGTGTGGTCACAGTAAGCATATCGACGGTTGCGGCGCCAAGTGCGCGGAAGCGAACCTAGGAATGCGCCGTCGGTTTGCGGTCAACCTAGTTGTCTGAGCCTAGAAACCGCCTGCTTCGCGGGAAAACAGAATTTGCACAGCGCGGCAGTCTGACTCTGAGCAGATCATGCGCAGCAGGAACGCCATAGCTTCGGAACGCCCGGCCCCTACTACTAGTTTTTGTGAACTGTTCATTGAACAAGTTGTCGCTTTGTTGGACAGCTGCCTGGCAGCCGCCCTTGCATTGAGGTAGTGATTCCACGGCCTGCAGGGTCTTGTATGAAACCAGCGTGTATGCGCTGTTGCAGCGAGCCACCCTTCGTGCTGACGCTCAAGGGCATTTGTGCGCTGCTTCGTATAGGAGCGTTGTCGCTATCTTGAGCGCATTTGGAAAAGGTTTGGGCCATTACAGACAGGTCGAGCGAAGAAATCGGACCTTTGTGTAATACAGAAGTTAGAAGGGGCATTCGTATCCCTTTACCTTGATTGGGCCGTCTGCCCTTCTCTGAGGATCTGTCGCAACGCTTGGTGGTTGCGCACATGCCGCGCGGTGCGGTGCCAAAGGAGGAGGCGGAGACGTCTGTCTCTGCGGCGGCCACTGATGCGTCCGACGAGAAAAAGAAAGACACGGGGCCTTTTGCGGAAGGCGAAAAGGTCCTCGCTTACCATGGGCCGTTGATATATGAGGCAAAGGTAAGATAGGACTTGGATGTTTTTGTTTCCAACATTGACAAATCAAGGCCTTCCCTCTCGGGTACATCATCTTCTCGCTGTACATGTCGGTACAATTGTGCTTCCAAGTGCATTTCTTGAAATGTATGATCTGGGTTCACATTTTGCATCAGGTCAGGATCTGAGCTGTTAGCAACGGCCTGTTTGAGGGTGCTGGGTGGTCAAAGTCTGTCTTGACCATGCCAAGTGGTTGTATGTTTAGCCAACATATTGCTGAAGAATCCAGGATTGTCTCACATCAGTCCTGGTTGTCAATGTTCGGAGAGAAAAAGGCTTCGAAAGAGAATGCATCTTAGTAAAACCATTGATATTGTTGCTCGTCGGTACTGCCCCTCAGGTTAGGCCTTTCTTGAAACATTCGAAGACTGTCAGTGCAAGTGTCACTCACAAAATTGCAAGTTCGGTTTTTCCTAGGTGCATCTTTGCTTCTTAAAAATGCCTGTTCGTTCTGCACTGAAAGGTGAAATATGAACTCAAGATCTGATGTTTATCCCTTTCGTCCAGACCCAAAAGGCTGAGTTTCGGAAAAAGGAGTGGCGGTATTACGTGCATTACCTGGGTTGGAGCAAGAGGTAGGCTCGTGTTTGGGAATCTCTTTTGGAGACTTTGGAACAACGCCGTTGCGGGGTCAAGCATCATTTTACATCAGCAGTCAAGTATTGCTTGAAAGCAAGTCTTGTCTTAGGTATGAAAGGCAATTGCAAAGATCGCTCCAGTCCTCCTTAAAAGTTGTGCTTTCTTGTTGTAATGCTCGAGGGAGTTGTCCAAGTCTGGCCAGAGTCTACCTCAGTTCTGGACGACTGTCAACTTTTTGTCAGTCAACGTTCGAAGTGCTTCTCATCAAGTTCCAAAGCATCTTGTTCTTGATGGGGTTAGAGGTGCGTGACCATGTCCCACTGCTTTTGGAAAGTCGTGACACCGTCACTCACGTCTCAAAAAAATTGGCAACAGAACTACCGGTAAAGTTCTGGTCAAAGCTCTGGCGACTCCTTCAGCGCCCAATCTGATACCCCGTGGCAAAGGGCTCAGGCAGTCTGTCCAGAAGGACGAAGGTTGCGACATGTTCTGATAATGAAACCGGCAACTCCACTCATGCTTGGAAAGCTTCGATTGTCGAGCATGTGTCTCTGTCCTTTTTCGAAGCATATTCCCTCGGCCTCTCGTGACCTGAGGGAGATCTGTTATGATTTTTAGGAAGGAGGGGATAAGGAGCGGAATGACGTTTGCATACGTTTGTCGCAGTTGGGATGAGTGGGTGGACACAAAGCGACTGCTCAAGATCACGGACGCAAACATTGCCAAGCAGAAGAAGGTGCACCGGGAGGCCGCCGAGAAGCGGGGGAAGTCGAAAGTGGGAAGCTCGGAGCGAAAAGGTGCGTGAAAGTGTTGTGGCAGGTCTGGCCACCTTTGGGGTTGCAGCAACTCACTTAGAGGGGGTCCGGTTAAATGACCTGGTAATTTGCAAGTTGACAATAGCAATTGCTAAAAAGGCTCAGCATCTGTTTGGTTGAGGGACCTGGTACATTGTAAATTGGCAAGAGCTGGGAAGTCTCAGCATCTGTGAGTACAATTGCCTGGCCCGTGCGGTTGCGAGTGTCGATCGTTGTGAATCTCTCGGGTTTCGCTTGACAAAATTTCATCGATTTTGCGCCTCCATCAGATACACATTATGCCAAGCAAGTTGGACCCACTTGTTCCAGGATACAAAGGACTTCAGCAGGGCAGTATTCCTTGCCTCATGCTGCTTTGTAACAGAGAGCATCAACTGCCTGGCTAAAGCAGGTCAATGATACGTTGATCGCTTTTGTGTTGCAGAGGGCGAGTCCAAGAGAGGCAAGAAACGGAAGGCAGATGCAAACGAGGTGAGTATTTAGAGAAGGAGGAGGATTCCTCGGTACTGCTATTACTTTGGGCATCGTCTCTGTGACCTGTGGTTGATAGGAAAGAGGGTGTTCGTAATTCAGATGACCATCGTTGAGAGCTCGCCGAAGGAGCGACCGAACCGTCATCAAGCAACATGCCGTTTTTCATCGAAGGTCTACTCGGGAGTATCCCGTTACAAATGATTTGAATCGGTCAGAGGCTTTGGATCCGGCCGGCCAGGTTTTGCAAGCGTCGAATCGGCTTCAATGCCAACCGGGTACTAACAATGTTAGTCGTATCCGAAAGCTCTTAATATACCCTGTCGACTGGATGCAAAAAACGGTCAGTGTTTCAGACTGATGCAATTGACACCGAACGAGGAAAGAGAGCTAGTGTCTAAATAGCGCACGCTTACTTCTTCATAGGCGAAAGAGGAGGAGCCGGAGCAAGTGGTCAAGTTGCCCCTCTCGAGTCACCTAAAGAAACAGCTGATCGATGACTGGAAACACGTGACCGAAAACAACAAGGTGAGCCCAATCCCTTTCTCAGGAAGCTTTGTATAATCTTTATTCTTGCATTGCTCTCAAAGCAAGACCAGGACATGTCCCCCGACATGGCTTTGTATCATAAGGCTTCCATTCTGTTCGTTGAGACGGCCAACTGGAGTGTTCTCCCTTCCGCAACTTTTTCAATGAAGGGTATAGTGGAGGATTTAGGCTGTCTTGTTCTTGAAGCGAGGTTATCTGGTTCCAATCGTGTTAGTCGCTCAACTTCGATCTCGGTCAACACGCAACCTGTCTCACGATGATGTAATGAACTTCCTACCGTTTCGGAACTTGTGACGTCAATATGGGATGCAATCAACTGGCCTGTTCATAAACCCTTTCCGCAATCTGTTTCTTAACCTTGCAGCTAGTACCGCTCCCTCGAAGTCCGACCGTGAACGACATCCTGCAGAAGTACTTGGAAGCAAGGACGAAAAAGGCGTCGTCGGAGTGAGCACATTTACAGTAATCTTCTTTCTTTCGTAGGAGCATGGTATGTCTGTTTCAAGCTGAACATCAAGTGGAACTGTGTCCAACGACTGAGAGGTTATTAGGTGGACACCAGCGGTCGATCTGTTGACCTTGCGAGTCCGCTTGAGGACAGGGTGTGGGCTGGTCGATCCATAGATTACATTGCCTCAGTACCAGCTTTGATCCGACACGGAATACCACGTTTGCCATTGGAGCAAGCACGATTGATTTGGGCTTGTGGTACCCCTTTGTGTGACCGTTAGGACCCTCAATTTGCACAAAATCGTTCTTGTGCAATCACATACAACGCGCCAGTGGATCGGCCCTCTACGTCTTTGCGAGGCGCGCAAGAACAGCGGTTGGATGTTTGAGTCGGCTGAAGTTTTGTTATCTGCTTGCTTTAGCGTTGAACTAGGCGAGTGCACGCAGCATTTCACAAAGCTTCAGGGCTCATAGTCAGACTGCAAAGCTTCACAGTTTCGCAACGTGGATCACAAGCCATGTCAACAAGCTCTTGGCCCGAATCGAAGTTCAGATGATACGTACCCTCAATAGTCGGCAACTTGTCACCACGAGACGCCGCCACCTTCGAATCACCGTATACATGGCAAAAGATTCCCTTTTTATCTCACCTGATTTGTTATGGTACAATGAGGTGTGGGCTGGGTGCGGTTTTCGTGCGAAGCTTGGGGCGCCAAAGCCTACCGGTCGCTTCACAAAGCACGAGTTGTAAGTGGAAAAGGGCGGATGTATCTGATATGTCGAGAACCGAACTTGCTGTAGAAGTAGAAAAGTTCAGCGGATCAGCTCTTATTCTACTCTTTCAATCGCACCGTTAAGATTCGAGGCCCTGTGCAGGACCGACGACGCCACAGGAGAAGTGGTGGACGGCCTGCGCTCGTACTTCGACAAGGCCCTCCCGGCGATGCTCCTGTACAGCCAGGAGCGGGACCAGTTCAATGACGTCATTCCCGAGGAGAGTGACATCAGCCCGTCCAACATATACGGGGCGGAGCACCTGCTGCGCCTGTTTGGTGAGCGCTTGTCGACTTCTTTTGTTTCCTCTGAATCAAGCTGAGCACGGCGTAAAAGCATTTCCCGAGCAACCTCTATTTTCCGTGACACCTTTAGGATGGATTTTTGAGATTGTTGAGTGAAAAAAGGCTGATCTCGTATCTACCAAAAGGAAGAGGTTGCTCCGAAAGAGCTGTGATTAACTCTGACAGTGGTCGGCTAGATTCTGGCAAAGCTTTGTGTAAGCCCTAATGTGACCCCCTTGCTGAAGTCCTTGTGGCAATGTTTCTGCAGTTCAAAGAAAGCTCTTTAAGCAGAACGATATCAGTCATAACCGCCAGAACTGCTCTCCTGTTGTGGATCCGAACTTCGATCACCCTCTCCTAGCGGGGATGTTGTATCTGGAGTCCCTACTTGTCGCACGGGTCAACCTACTTCCGCGCTACTGGCACTTCTATACAGGCGTCGCTTGATAAATTTCAAGCCCTTGCGGCAGCCAATATTGTATCAGCCGTGTTGAAGCTCTTGCTAGCCTCATCGCTTCCTGAGAAATGACTCTGACTCTCGTTTGACTCTAAGTAGGAATAGCCCCAAACGGCGCTCTCAGGTTCCGTCTGCTGCTGAACTACTTTCGCCACCCTCGAACGTGTGCCAACTCTATGCATACAAGCCCTGCTAGGTTCTGCTGCACGTGCCGGTCGCTACTCTGTCATAACTCTGCGAATTTCTATGCGTGCAGTGAAACTGCCGGAGCTGCTGGTATACACCAACATGGAAGAGGCGTCCATGGCGCAACTGCAGGCCAAGCTGATTGACTTCCTCAAGTGAGACCCGCCGCGTAGCACAAGAGCTGTTTGTGCCCGGTTCCGATTCGTCCACTTTTGCTTGGTTCGCCAATTTTTGCCAAGTTTGTCCGACGTGGCAGCTCCGAAATTACCGACGCATATAAACACCACTTTCAAAAACCGAGCAAAACCGAGCTCGGTGTTTACGGAGTATCCGAAAAGTGGCCGAATCTTTCCGAAAATCGACCGCATTTCAAAGCTGCGTATTTATGAAAACCGGACGCGGTCGACGGAGGCCGCGGTTTGAATCATGATAACGCACACCTTGTTGCCAAGTTTTCGACGGTCTCGGCAGATTCTGAAAACGCATGTGACCCGGTCTAAGAACGTCAAAGTGGAATGTAGATTCTTAGAGCTCAAATTGGCAGCTCCGTCTTCCCGTCTTCAGCAGCGACATGTGGGGCGTGCTTAGAGTTTGAATTTCAATTGCTATCGTTCCGACCTCTTTCCGAACAGTTCTATCAGCATGTTGACCTCTTGGCCGTGCTTAGAGCAGTCTGCTTGTGACGGGGGTCCTCATCCGGTCGTTCGACGGCTTCCCTTGTTAACTGCACCGAGTGTCTCGAGTACTGTGCCTTTTGACGAACGGCGTGTTTGCCGTCCCACAGGTTCCTGCAGAAGAACCAGACGTCCTTCTTCCTGTCTTCCTATGTTAAAAGGAAGAAGTAGCAACCTAGGAGGTGGGCAGCCGTCCTTTTAGCTGTAGTTAGGGTAGATAGATAGCCTGGATGTTGCTTGCTCTAACAAGCACTGTAGAATTGTCGGATTGGACATCAAGTCTGGTCAACCGGTCGTCGGAGCCCGACAGTGTGTCCGGAATGGTCATCATTTCGGCTCTTCTTAAGATCGCGACCAGTTGTGCGCTAGAGGATGTCGATGACTCTTGTTGAAGGTGGTGCATTCCAGCCTTGTAGTCGACAAGTTGGGAAGGATGATTGCCTGTTATGACGAATGCAATGATTGATGGCACTGCACGAGTAATCGGCACTTTCTATATTGGAATCTGGATGAGTCAATCCCTTCTCTTCTTGAGAGAGTAACGTATTGCAGGTAAGGTTGGATCTAATGCGGCTCTTCTTAAATCGCTCATTGGTTTCGGACTTGTCACTTGGTTGAGATCTAAGAATTCCCGGGTTCGAGAGCAATCGTCGTACAACTTCGCGAATGTGCTGTCACTTTATTTGCTTTTTGCGAACGACTACCGCATATCCGTCTTGAATGTTACACCTGCATGTTGTGCATGCGCACTCATCTAGTTGAAGAGATGGGACATACTAAGCTGAGGCCCGCAAAGCGTTTCGAGCTGAAGCTCTGTAATATGAAGATATCATACTTATGTTTCACTTAAAATGCATGTACATGCCATCATTTCCTCAAAGATTCAACAAGCATATGTCCGCGCCCCCACTTGCACAGACGGTCAAGTTGCATGCCATAGTAGTAATATGCGAGCAAACATTGTGAGCATGCCCATGCGACAGCAGCATGCTCAATTATATGAAGCATGTCATGATCGAACGCTTCAACTTTGCATGGCGAAAGCCGCCATTGAAACCAATTTAGGGGTTGTGCCTTGGTTGACCCGCATATGACATAATGATTAACTGAATCACTTATATATACGTGATCGATTTAAGCCCCGCATTCAATATACACATCTCCGACTGCTGAGTGTTTTTTCTTTGTCAATCGAGGAATAGTACGACGTTGCTACCGTCAGCACGCCTTGCAGCCTTGACTCTTGCAAACTGCTTCATACGTACCTCGATTGGTCCCCTCAGTGGGCCTAATCCTAGCGGATCGCGAGTGGAGAATCTCTTCACGCTTGAAGGTGACTGGCGGATTGCATTAATTAAGTACAGTGTGCCACGGCCCACGGCCCATGGCCGCTTGCAGTGTCTGGCACTTCTCACTGCTCAATACGTGGCTACGTGGCCGCGCGCGGCATTCCGATCGATGTAGTGAACAGTAACAGCCAGTGAACAGTAACGGAGACGGGTAGGGTTAGTTAGGGGGTTAGGGTGGGTCCGGGTGCGGAGCGGGTGTTTCCTTAGGTTAGGGTTTTTAGTAACCCCAAAATGCCTACTGTTCACTGGGCTTGCTGTTCACTACATCGAGAAATACGCGCGCGGCGGGCCGGGCGCCGCGCCGTTTTGCACCGACGGTCGCTAGCGCGGCCGCGGCTTCATGTACGCCAGCGAGCAGACGGTTGCATACGACCGTTGGATACGACGGCTGATGCCACGGCGTCGAACTGGGACTCCAACTGAACGACACTGCGCGTGGCTCTGATGTACTGTTGGCCCTGTCTGATGATGACATGACCAAGTTTTACGGACTCGGACTACCATTGTGAAGCGTTATAGGTAGACTGAGTTCTGTAGACGTATAAGCTTCGCATGACTTGTCAGACTTGTTCCGGGCTCACAGCTATACCATGATGTCTGCACATCATGTCCTTTGTAGCCACAAGACTATTTGTAAGCATGATGTCAGTGATGAAGGGCGTCGCATTGCAGCGTTGACTTCATTCTTTTGTTCCACCGCTTTCAATTTCGTCGCTGTCAATGTTTCAACAGGGATCTCCTGGCTGATCACCAGCAAATCAGCGTAGTGCAGACAAGCTGCAGTACTGCTGGCAGACCACATGTGCATGCAGATCCAGCAGTCCACTGCATAATGCAACATCCGCTCAGATCAGCTCGACCCTTCGTCTTCAACCGATGTCAAAGTGGAACGTCGCATTAGGGGGCTAGTCTGCCAATCAAACTAGGCAACTAGACTAGTGAACTAGTAGGCGAGGCCTGGGCGTGTTGTGGACTCGTCGTCATTGGTCAATGACCAAAAGGCCTCTAAGCAGCAACTAGTACTGCTCAAGCTCGTCGATTCTGTAAGTATCTCTAAGGGTACACAGTAGATCAGTCGACCAAATATCTGAATGGAAAGGTTACGGAAAAGCTTCTCTGGCATTGGAAAGAGGCTCTGCATCATTTTGCAACAGACTACATAATCGAAGCTACTGAGTTAATGTTCCCATCACGGAAGAGGAAGGCTTGAGGAAGGATGTCCACAGGTTGTTGGCGTAATGTAGTCTCTGCAAGCTGTACCGTGACCTGCTGAAGCGAGCAACGGAAGCGAGCAACGGCAGTGGTACCTAGTAACGACATTGAGACTGAGAGGGGGCCAAGAACGCAAGTTGTTGAGTTTCTAGGATTCAAAATATACATACCATAATCCAATTGAAAGGACAACATGGAGAACAAGGTATGTATGCAAGTTGGTGCTCGGTCCCAACCCTGCCAACTTCGTCCTTTGACCTTCGGAACATTTCAGAAAAGAAGGTCTCTGTTTTGGTATGACTTGGACTCCCTAGTCATAATGCATCGACACACTGGACAGAGCCTAACTCGAGAGCTCGAGCCTAACGTAGTTCCAAAAGGGCTGGATCTTTGAGCCTTGGTTCGGCTTTTGCTGCTCAATCATGGATTGTCAAATACAGCCATGAGACCCACTGAAACCATAATAAAGGAAGTTCGTACACGTCTCCAGATTCCTTCCTAGATCTGAGCAAGTTGGCATGCCACTGTGATAAGCTTCCGACGATTTCTCAGATTCGGACTCCAGTACTGTCATGTAGCTTGAAACTTCGACTTACAAACAATTTTCGAAACCAGCAGTGTGAGATGATGGATTCATCTCGATGCTCAGGATGCTGGTTTCTGCTCCTGTCTCCTTCCAGTCCCCTTTGGATGCAAGCTCTTCTCAGATGAGGAGATCACAGGCTGCTGCCAATCTGATTTATAGCTCGATCGGGCGCAGACACGGTGTTTGGTGTATCAAATTCTGATATTGGCTGAGGGATGTATCGCACATTTCATTTCCTCTTTAGAGTTCTGCACGCATCTTTGGCGACATTTGGGAAGTTGGCCGCTTCAGAGAGGTTTCTTATTGGAAATTAGGCATTTGATTTCTTCCAACCCTTGCTTTGCAGGTCCAAACAACGTCCGAAGAGGACATCCGGCGGTGGGTGGACCTGTTGGGAAGCTCAAGTGAAGCGGTGCAGGGTAAAGCTGTCTTAGCCATCAAGAGTATCGCAGATGAGGCCACAAGTCGGAAGACTATCGGTGCCATACCAGAAGCCCTTGGTCGGTTGGTAGATCTTCTGGGAAGCTTGAACCGAATCATAAGAGTAAACGCCGTCGGGGCCCTGGTAAAACTTGCTAGCAACGACGCCGCATACGAAATGGCCATTGCTGCCGTTCCTGGGGCTCTGCGTCGTTTTGTGGACCTGCGAATAGCCCGAGCGACGAGGTGCAGGCACTAGCGGCTTGGGCTCTTTGTTATATTGCATACGACAGCGCAAATAAAAAGGCCATTGCTGCTGTTCCGGGGTCCCTGGGTCGGTTAGTGGACCTGCTGGGAAGCTCGAGCGACGAGGTGCAGGCACAAGCGGCTGGCGCTCTGCGCAATCTTGCTTGTGACAGCGCAAACAAAAAGGACATTGCTGCTATTTCGGGGGCCCTGGGTCGGTTAGTGGACCTTCTGGGGAGCTCGAGACAGGATGCACAGGCGTGTGCGGCTGCGGCGCTCGGGAACCTTGCGGGTGACCCAGCAAACCAGGAGGTCATTGCTGCTGTTCCGGGGGCCGTGAGCCGGTTAGTGGACCTGCTGGAAAGCTCGAGCGAAGAGGTGCGAGGGGCCGCGGCTCTGGCCCTCAAACGTCTTGAGAGAAGTCCTGCGGCTGAAATGGTCATCGATGCTGCCAAGGTAAGTGGATGAACTAATTCTGAGAACGGACCTTGCAGCTTTGACCGGGTCGGATGAGCAACGTGTGAGAAGTGTATATAAGCACGCTCTTTCTCGTTTGAGGCATTTTGAGTAGAGGCTGAGTTTCCGACCAGACGCAAGCAAATGGAATGCTTGCAAGCTAACATCAACCGCAGCCCTACTGCTCTACTGCGATGACGCCGCTGGGTGATCCAGGTTTGGTAACGGAACAGCAGGTGGGTCGCTTCAGGGACTATTGTAAGATCGATAACGTGGCGCGAGATCCGCAGCTTCAACCAGGAACGGACCGCAGGGGTGATCCCACAAAAAGATGTCCTGCTTGTGCCAAATCGTCCGGGAGGACTTTTTTTTGGTTGACGCCCCCTCACGTGATGCAGACTCGGAATGGGCGGCCGAAGGCGACAGGATTTGTGTGGTACTGCACCCTGGACGGATCGCGGCCGCATTCAAAAGTCACTTTCTTTGCAGGCATCTCGTACGAGCGCCAAAGCATCCCAGGCCGCAGACGTGGCGCGGGCGACGTTGATTCTGGAGCAGGCAAAAGTCGAAGCACTCCAGGCAGCAATCAGAGCGGAGCGAGCCAAAGTTAAAGAGCTTCAGTGGAAGCTGGAGGCGGCGCCAACCGTCGGCGGGAAATGCTCATCAGACGGCCAGAACACCACCAACGGGTTGAATCGGTACACGTTCAAGGAGCTCAGCCAGGCGACCGGGGGTTGGGCGCCGGAGAATGTACTGGGGGAGGGCGGGTTCGGGAAGGTTTACAAGGGCGTGCTGGATCACACCGAAGTGGCGATCAAGGTTATGACCGGGGAAGGTCTCCAAGGGAGGGATCAGTTCGAACGAGAAGTGCAGGTACACTGTCGAGTCCGCCACCCAAACATTGCGATGCTCTTAGGCACGTGTCTCGAGCCGCAGATTTGTCTGGCGTATGACCTGATGCCAAATGGCAACCTGGAGGAGCGGCTGCTGCGAACCGGGGGCAGCCCGGCGCTGACGTGGCAGACGCGCGTGCGGATTGCGGCGGAGGTCGCGGTGGCGCTGCTGTACCTGCACTCCGCGAGGCCCGCCCCGATCATCCACCGGTGAGTTGGAGCTGCTTTAAAATATTTTGACCGGCTCTTATAGCGCGTGCAGAATCCATTCCCTGCGACTTTGTGTCCTGAGGTCAAGAACTCTTTCCAGAATCAGGAGATTTTGCGAGGTCCGAGTTTCTGGGGCTGTGGCTAGCTAAGCGTGCTTATGTAAGAGGGTTGAGTACAGGGTTTTATAGGATGCGAGGCAGCCTTCCTAATCGCTGATGTGATTTGCTCCCTGGACGCAAAGTCAATCAGTCTTCCGACCCCTTTCAAGGACGTCCCGAATTGTGGAGACCTGACCTTCATGCCATGGCATGATCAGGATAGTTTCTGCGCCGGTAGTATTTTGGAAAGTAGTTCCTACGATCGAATCGACGCCACTCGACCGCAGCTTTCCAGTTTCCAGAGTTTCCAATTTCGGAGATTGCACATGAAGTATCATATGCCTGGTCGATTGTAGGCTTTGCCCCTCTTTTGAACCTTCACAAAGAGCTCCGGAGAGCCAGGTCAAGCGCGAGACAAAACTCATTTAGATATTGTATCGCCTGCTGATTATGGTGATTGGAGTCAAATAAGGGCCCGTCAAAAAAGCTCGCCACTGAAACGTGTTTTTACGTCCTGCTGAAACGGGCGACCTTCTCTTTAGTTTAGCTTCATCTCATCCTCCGATCCTTTCTCTCCAGGGACATCAAGCCCGCCAACATCCTCCTGGACCAAAATCTCGTCAGCAAGCTGGGCGACGTGGGCCTCGCTGAGATCCCCCGCAGCTCGCGCCGGGCACGAACCTCGCGGCCGCGACGCACATCTCTTCGCCCGGGGGTTTTGGCGTCGGCACCTTCGCGTACATTGATCCAGAGTACATGAACGAGGGCCATTTTGGGCCCGCCTCCGACGTGTACTCCTTTGGGCTCGTTCTGCTCCAGTTGCTGACCGCGCGCGCACCCCTTGGTCTGCGGAAGGCGGTCTCGCAGGTGAGCATATCTCAGTTCCGTGGATATTAGAGAGGACGACAGCGGAGGCGTCAGCAATGACGTCAAAGGCACGGAGTAGCGGCCTTCTTAGCATGTCCCTAGAAAATGACATTAGAGTAGCGGCCTTCTTGTCCTCAGAAAATGACATCAGAGTAGCGGCCTTCTTGTCCCCGAAAAATGATATCATATAAGCGGCCTTCTTGTCCCCAGGAAATGACACCAGATCCTTCCTGACCCATCCTATCAGCCCAGGCATTCAAGGGCTTTACTTTCAAATCTACTCCACCCCCAAGCCTAACCCCACAGGACCCCCGGGCTTGACCTGTTCACAGAATTGC
Source organism: Klebsormidium nitens (assembly GCA_000708835.1). NCBI lineage: Eukaryota > Viridiplantae > Streptophyta > Klebsormidiophyceae > Klebsormidiales > Klebsormidiaceae > Klebsormidium > Klebsormidium nitens. Next base: position 43,828 of record DF237170.1, on the reverse strand, counting down.
GACCGAAAGCCTTCTTTGCAGGCGTTGGGCTCCGACAGGCTGGAGACGGTTCTCGACGCGTCCGCCGGGGTTTGGCCGCCGGCTGTCGCGGCCGCGCTCGCGCGTCTGGGGCTCCAGTGCACGGAGACGAGCCGCGCGGCACGGCCGAGCCTGCGAACGGAGGTTGTGCCGACACTAGTTGGGCTGAGATCGCAGACGCTCAGTCCGACTGCCGAAGCGACCGGGCAGTCTGCGGGAGACGAAGTACCGCACAGATTCATCTGCCCCATCTCCCAGGTGAGAGCCGCGCTCGCGTCAACGCTTCTCCGGGAATGAATTTTTGAGATGCTCGATGTGTTCAAAGACAGGGCGGGATCGTTCCAGAGTTGCTACGAAACGGATCGATTCGTTGCTTCGACTTGGTTGCGGTGAGATGGTGGTAAGTGGACTCTTGTCACGCCGTCAGAATAAGGCCCGCTTGTCGGAATGGGACTTTCCTTTTCTCTCAAGGCCGAACCGGGTTTGGGTGCTTCCTGCCCTGATCATATTAAAGGGGTGAGCCAACGTCCACTCTAGGAAACGGCGCCGCAATTGGAACTCGATTCGCTTCTCCGGGCCCTTGTTTCAGAACTGCACTACGTGCTTGTTGAAGTCTCGAGCGAAACCGCTGTTGATGATTCACCAACGAAGCTGATTGCCATGCGAGATTGTTTCAGTTACACTCAAAACGCTCTCCACAAACAATTGCTTCACGTGAACTTTCAAGGTGATTTTGTGCGAGAAGGCGCCTAACCAGGCTGCGGGCCATTTCCACAGACTCAAACCTCACCCTGGAATCTGTAACCAAACATTGTGATAACCGTGTGCAGGACGTCATGGAGGAGCCCGTGCTGGCCGCCGACGGCAACCACTACGACCGCAGTTTCATCGCGAAATGGCTGGAGACCCACACCACGTCCCCGCTGACCAACCTAGACTTCGAGCACCGAAACTTGGTGCTGGATCGGGCTCTCTTGAACGAGATCAGAGAGTGGAAACAGTTGCACGCGGAATCTGTTTGATGCAACCGTTGATCGGAGAGACGGCATGAGCGAAGCTGAAACACTTGATAGGGTCCTCAGGAGTGTCCTGAGAAAGAGCCTCAGGTGAACGGACCCAGCTCGCCCTCGAGCTGAAGAAAGTTGACGTAGCGGAAGGCTACGCTTCCAGTCGATGGTCACCGTGCGTCTGACCACTTTGCCGTGCCGTCACCGTACGCGTTTCCTTTGATGGATCGCATCGATGCATGAGAGACCAAGCCTAGCTCACCCAAATGGCTCATGCTGACTACCACAATTGTATATGCACGTCATCAAAAAGCATGCCGTTACGGACGGGAGTTAATGATACTCATCACGTTTACTTCGCACCCAGCATGACTTGCTTTACGTCATGCTGCCGTCTCCATGTCAACCCTGAAGAGTGGGTCGAGACGGACATACTCTGTGAATCAACGTCTATTTAAGAGTTTAATTCAAGCGTATTTTCTTATTCATCGGGTAAAGAAGCCGCGGCCGCAATATTTCAAGCAAGATTTTATCAGCTTGAATTCAAGCCTTAAGGTGGGCGCAATTTAAGTGGCCGTTTGCAGATCGCGGACCACTTGATATGTTGGTAACTTAAATGCTGATTCAATCGTATTACATGCATATTGTGGCAGCCTCGAGACTATGCTTACTTGGCCCACAAGCCAAAAGCATACTTCAAGAGTGTCCGACACAGCACCGTCTGTACGTCAGAACAACCATCTCTAGCAGATTTTAACGGGGGGAGGTTTTAGAAACAACGGCTGATGGGAGACATGCGAGTCGCACTAAAATGTTCTTCATTTATCAGACCTAAAACAAGGGTGTTTGGACATGGGGGCCCAGTGGTCCAGCTAGCTGCCAACTTTGATGTACAGTTTTGCTTCAGGCAGATTACGGGCAGAAGAAATCACTTGAAGAATCCTGGGAACAAATCACAACTAAAAGCGTTATCCAAGCTGCGATTCAGGACTTGACTGCTACTATGATCATATCTCGTGTTCTCTGAGCCTCTTCTTTGAAATCTAGTCAATACCCATTCACATCCTCGAAAGCAGAGTCCTCGCTGACTCAATATGACCCTTTTTCGAAGCCTGCAAAGACTGCTTGACCAGGACCTCCACCCAATCCTTATTCATCACAGTTCAGGATCCTAATCAAAGCTGATTTTATCAACACCCATGAATTCTATAAGTTTGGGTTCAGACTCCTCTCGCACGCTTGAACCGCCATCAGCAGCCCGTCAGCCCCGTCCCCCACAGTCTCATTGCGAAATTCACTGGGCTTCGCTTCATGCCATACATCGTGGTAGCGCAACTCGCATCTCAGCCCGGCGCGTTCGTAGGTTCCGGCACCAATGAGAAGAATTCTTCCCTCACATTGACGATATTTGCAGTCATAGCTGCGATTATTCCTGCACAAGATCATGGATTTGGGCAGCTTCTGCAGAATCTTGACGATCTCGTGCTCCTTGGCCAGCGCCTTATTCTCCAAAGTGAGCTTCTGTATCTCAAGCTGGCTCTTCTTGAATCTCCTCTTTCAGCTTGCAGACTTCTGCATCGTGCTCCGACTCAATCGATCCGATCTGCTCCTCAATCTCGTCAAAGAGAAGGGTTCTTGCAGTTGCCTTCAAGAGAGCCAGCTCCGCGCTTGACATTCTAGAGACCTCCAATGCCACATCAGTGGTGCCTTGCATGATTGAGAGGATCACCCTGAAAGAGACGGGATCAACATCGAGGTAAGGCACCCCGTTGACCATTTCGTGAGGAGCCTTTGACGTGACTATCCGCGAAAGAAGCCAATCCTGTGAGAGGCACTTCTCCCTGTCCAGAACAAACATACTTCCTTGAATGCACACCTTCAGAAAGGGCGCATCAGCCCCCATGGTGACGTCTTCAATCCTTGTGACCTCGACGTAACTTTGAAGGTCTTCAAGAGTTCTGGTTCTTCTCTCAGAATGAGTCAAGTCTTTTCGAGCGCCCGTGCTTGGGGCGGCCTCCTCTTGGAACGAGAGCAGAGATTGACAGTTCTGCACGTAAATGAGGAGGGATATAATCACAGATCGTCTACAGGGTAATTTTCCAGCTTACCTGCCGTGTTTCTCATCGGGTTTTGTCCAATAAGATTCACTGGTGCTTATTACCTTATCTCGATCACTGACGTGGCTCTAGGGCCTGCTCAGAAGTAGCAGGTCGCCCGATTGATTGGACCACAGATGATTCTGACTGATGTCGGATTGGTCCATGTCACCGGCTGAGATAATACATCTTGTGGCCGTAATTTTTGTTGATGTGACCCGACCAGAGATTTGCCAGTTCGATTCGAATTGTAGAGTGGGTAACAGACAGGGGGGCTTAGCGCACGTATCCAGGTCTCCCTCCTTCTGGAGAGCAAGACCACAGAGCGCAAGATCTGCTGATCAATGTAGAGCTCGCGCGTCGTCAGCCCTTGGTTAAAAAGGCATCTCAGGAAGTGTCTTCCCGTCGTAAGCTCCGCCCTATTCACTAGGGAGTGAACACGCTTCCATGGCGGAGGACCTCTCTCTCCTGAAAGTGTCCATCCAAGGAACTCTCTTTGTTCTAGAGAGAGAGAAGTGCCTCTCCCACGACTGGCTCCTTTCTAGGATGCTCACGTCAGAGATTCCTCACCAGAAGGTAAACGGATTACCCTATTTGGACGTGGATCCTGTGTGTTTTCGCGTCATTTTCTCGGTCATGCATGGCACGACCGACTTGGGGCTGGAGGTATCTAGGATATCGAGCGCAGAGCTGGCCATGCTGAGAGCAACCGCAAGATACCTCTGTTGCGAGGGGGTGGAGAAAGAACTTAACGCCATCATTTCCGAGCACGCTTCAGAAGTCCGCAAGATGAAGGAGGAACACGAGGCAGAAGTTCTTCAGTTGAAAGAACAGATCAGGGGGGCGAACGACGAAAAAGAGAAGCTTCAAGCGGAGCGGGATGCGCTGACCGAAGACATTGAGTTGATCAAGAGACTCGAGAAGCTGCCTAAATCTGTCGTTCGATGCAATAACTACCGCACGCATCGCCCCAACAACCGTTGCAACACTAAGATAATTCTTATTGGTTCGGCAACTTTCGAGAGGGACTGGGGGACGGGGATCATTAGGTGCGGCGAATGTAACGATTATGAGAAAGAGAAGGACAACTTTAGCTTTAAAACAATGGGCAGATCAGTCCAAGAGCTGGCGAGAGCAGCCTATGATTGCGAGAGAAAGCTCTTAGGTTAACCGTAAATAAGCAGGAGTTCTTTCGCAAACATAGTAATGGGCCATGGATGGACGCACTTGTATGTGGAGGAGACCTGGACGCACTTTTCCAAAATGTTCTGGAGGCGAATTTGTATATTTTTCCTCGGACTTCAATGTTCGCTCCCTCCGGTGTGTAAGCCGATGTCAGGAGATAAGTAAGTGTAGTTCCTGTAGACCTGTAAAGAATAGGGAGAGGCTAGCAATTCTACTGGTGTACCATAAAGTATCAGACGTCCCTCAGGTTCTTGAGGCATCATACTTGTCGTGCCTGTCAGTGAATTTCATCATAATTGCCTCACATCCGTAACCACTCGATTACGTTTGCGTCAACAGAAACGATTGAAGTGATTCAATTGGAATGTTACTTCGACGTAAACGTGCGCCGTAAGGGAATACTTTGGCCCATGTATTGCGGAAGTCAACCAAAGCTTGCCTTGGAAGCTTTGGGATACCACCATTCTGCACACGGTACACGTGATCATCAAAAATACCCGCTCAAATCATCAGCGAGCAAAATGTAGCAACCTAGCCGCCAGTTAAGTAGGTTGCTCAAAGCCGCCTTTACAGCTCTGTGAGTACAAATCAGTGAGCCGTCAGTATGCATTGTCCTGGCCCACAAGTCACCGTAGGAACGCCTAGACAGGGGAAGGAAGTCTGATGTACAGTTTGATCAAAGGCATGACATGTACATGCTCATGGATTCGTGTGCACGTGTAAAGGGCTCGAGCTGGACCAATCATCGGCTGTACTTCTAACAAATCGGCTGTACTTCTAACAAATCGGCGATATCCCTGCATGGACCGAGGTTGTCCAAGCCCCTTTCCGCCATCATTTATACATACAAATGAGAGCTACGAAAATTAAGTGGTGACCCCCCTCAGTTCTAAGAGAGCCAAGACTCCCCGGTTGGCAGGGGCGGCTCGAGGGGTCGAGACACCTCAAGATCCGGGTCCTAGGACCCCCTTGGGGCCTCGAACCTAATGCAAAAAACTCGACTCAATTTGGTTTGCCCGGGGCCTTTCGTGACCTGAAACGTGACCTAGGGTTCTGCAGGCGGTTAATTGCCATACTACCTTAAACCCGTCGCGCGACGGTACCCGGTACATCATTCAATCTCTGGAATAGGTACCGTAGGTTGACGTGGTAACGAAGAATACACCATGGTGATCGAGCTGTGCATGCAGCGGGGTGGCCATGGCGGCCTGCTAATACTACCGTAGGCGATCCGGAGCATGCTCTTGAAAAGTAAATCAAGTTCAATCGCTAGGATAAGTGCGATCCATGAAGTGAAGCTGAAGCTACCTTCTAGAAAAGATGCAATAGCTGCTGGACTCCAGCTTCACATCAGTTGGGTGGCTCGTCAAAGACCTAGAGACCAGCGACTCTGCCGTTGGACCTGCCCCGACGGGTAAAACCGGCGAACAACCAATTGCCTGGAATTCGGAGACGCTCCTCAATGTCCTGGGCGTTTATTGTTCGACACAAAGTCCGCTCTTGCTATCTTACACTAAGGGCCCAGAGAGTCTCTTTAGGTGGTCCTTCGCACGTCCGCGCACAGCGTTTTTGTATTCGACTTTTTTCTCAATCCCTTGCCATCTCTTGTACGGAGGCCGCCTGGAGCGTTCCGGCCCTGATCTGGCTTGCCACGTCAGCAACCGCACCTGGGCCGTGGGGCATGAACACGGTCGAGCTCTTGTTGTGTGCCCCGATCTCTTTCATGGTGTCGAAATACTGCAAAAGAGGACGAGAGCTGTAAGTTAAAACAACGTCAAAGGAAGAAGAGAGCTGGGGTTTAACACACGTCTTTGGAAGCACAAACTTCTTCGAGAGAAGCCCTTGGCGGAACTAGGAGCAGACGTCTCCTTGAGACAAGCATACTTCTTAATCCAACCTTCTCACGCCAGGGGTGCAATAGAGCTACACGTCGTTTTGAGGCCGGTGAGATCGGAGTCCACACCAAGCATGCCAGTGTAGCACTTTCTCTTGTGCTTCACAGCAAGACTCTTGAGTGGGGGTCTCACCAGCTCAGAAAAAGGTCGAGATCATGAGGAGGCCTCTCCTGGTGCCAGAAACCAAGGGCTTTTCATTCTGCCGGTGACAAAAGAGTTGGGGAAAAGAAACGCCCAGCGGTTTGGAACCCGCTTCTTGACCCACCTGGGTTAGCAGAACCATGTCCATGATGTCCTTCGGGGAGGTGCCCTCCACGCCGTGCGCGAACGCCACCACGCTCTCGCGTAGTCCCTCGACGATGGCCTGCACACGTCGCGAAGGTTCGCCGCGCCGTCAGCGAAAACAAGCGCGTGGTGAGAATGTGACGTCAGCGAACTCAAGCACAGTAGATGACAAGCCGCGCTGACCAACTTTTGAACCAACCAGCGGTTTGCTGGCACCGCTGCAAACCCGGGCACCACTACTGCAGAGGATATGAAACACGAGAATGATGATACAATGATGATAGGTTCCGAGTAACACTCAAAGGCTAACCCTAAAAGAAGGCACCTGCTCTGCACCCCTACCCGCCCTAACCCCCAAACTATCCCCACCCGTCCCAGTGCGATGACAATATACTTCACATTATCTTTCTTGACATGTATGTAGGGCATGTCGGTGGACGGTATCCAAACCGTGTTGATTTAGAATGATCTCGTCTTGATGACGAAGCACACTTGCTGGGCAGAACCGCCAAGCTGTTCGTGAGTGCGTGCAAGAAAGCGTCGTCTCGACGATGCACCATCGCAGGCGGGGGCCATATCGGCAACCTGGACTTCCATAACGACAGGCGCTCGACACAAGAACGTTGCCTGACATCCTCGTGGCACCACCGGAGCCACAGCTCTTTCCGTGGAACTTGCACCGTCAGAGGCCAGCATGATTGACAATTTTACGATCTTGGACCGTGCGTTCGCCTTTGGAAAGCGATCGCAGGTTTTGGGTTCGCGCAAGGGTTGCAAGTCTTACACAAACAATAAAGGACGGATATGGATAGCCCGAAACTCCAAGTTCTGTCGAAGTAATCTGAATCGCCGAAATGCTGACGTCACCCACCTGGCGTTGCCGGGCCACACCCTTCCCGGATAGGTACTTGCTCTCCGCCTCCCCCTCCGCCCGCTTTACCTGCAAGATCTTCTCCGTCTCCGCCTTCTCCACCGCGGCCATGCGCATGCGGGCAGCTGCCAAGAGGAGCAAGAAATGACGTCAGAATTCCCGAAATGACGTCACGAATGAACGACTCCGTCGAAGATCTGACCATCTACGATTAGCATAGCACAGCTTTTGTTGGGTGCACAGGCTATTTTTCTGTGTTTGGTCCCTTCTTTGCCAACCCGGCTGCAAAGTGCCGCGAGGGATGACGTCACGGGAAACGACGTTAAAGGCGCGGTGAGGAGCAAGTGTAATTACCATCCGAGCTCCGTCCTTCCTTTCCGCCTTCGTCAACACCGTGCTACGCTTGCTAGAAAAAGACGGGACGTGCTGAGACTGCGACGTGACTCAAAACAGTCCAAGCTCAACTATCTTGACATTCGCAGACGCTGCCGTGTCGATCCAAGCTGGGAGGAAACCACAGCAAGACGAGATAAGAAGTTGAACAGAGACAGACCCGCCTAAACCAGATAACAAGGACGGAGGGAAGAGGGAACTTACCGGCGTTGATCTCGTTCATGGCCCTCTTGACTTGGAGGTCCGGCTCGATGTCCACAATCAGGGTCTGGACAATGTTGTACCCGTAGGCACTCATCGCCTGCGTCAGCAGAAAACCATCAGCTCGATCATGTACTTGCTGAAAAAAACGAGACATTGAAGAATGCAATGGATGATGAGGACGTGCAGAGCAGCCTGGCCTGCTCGAGGTTCCAGTTTGTTGGGTGCGAAAGCCGAGTAACCCCTCCGGTAAATCTGCCTGGAACAGATTCTTCCGTGAAGCTGTGAGAAGGCCAAAAATAAATTTTCAGCAGCCTTAGACATGCCCAGCTCAAGCAAGGCAAGTCCACGGAACCATGAAGTCCTGCATGTACTTTCCTGCTAACTCGATCTTTCAAGATCCCTCAGAAATCAGTAGCTGGACCATCTCGGCCCGTCAGCTATTTGCATAAGCGACCTCGAGAGTACATGCTCGACCTAAACGCTCAGACGAAACAACCTCAAACCCTGGGGTCCCACTTAGGGAGCAGCAACGATGAACATTTCAACGTCATCGGGCCGAAGAAAACCAACTCCAGGATAAGGAAAGGGCAACCCTGCTACAAAGCTTTACAAATAGAAGTGTCTGCCTCCGCTTGAGAACAAAATGCCACACGACGACGAGCAGATGAAACGTGGAAAGAATTGCAGCAGAAACTGCGCAGCACCGAATATGGGCCTGACCTTCTCGAGCTCCGACTCCACCGCCTTCGCGACCTCGTTCTTCTGCTCGAAGACCTCGTCCAGCAGCAACTGCAAGGGAGGTCACAGAACACTTGGGACCACACCGCAAGGTTGTCTTGTTTTCATTGTGACCTGCTCATCTACTGACCTTGTCATGTACGCTCGTGGATTGCCAATTGGACTTTCATGAACGCTGTACCCACTTGAGATTCAGTGGCTCTCGCTTTCTGCATATCCTTGCTTGCCAGGTCTGTCTGCTAAACTTGCTGCACCACTTTTACGTCATTGGCCAAACCTCTCAAGCAGAAGCTCAAACAAACCTCTATCGGCTGACCCCTACATCTAATGTGAGGTGTATTCCATCACAGGAAGCGTGCTCAAGAACCGTTCCAAGATGACATTGTTTATACGGAACGAGTCAAGCACTGGTGAGAAGCACAAAGAGTGAGGCTGCCGGGACGGGACTTTCAAAAACTATCAGATGCTCATGCGACTTCGCGTTTCACGTCTACGCTGAGAAAAGGCGAACAGCCGAGACCAAAACCCTCGTCAAAAGCCTTGCAAGTCACGCAAAGCTTGACAGAAAGTTTACTTGAGCATGAATTGGTGACACGAGCTCAAAAAGTGATTGACATCCGCAAAACTTCCAACGCAAGTCCTCCCTGTCAAGGTCAAACTTTCCATGATGCTGAGATGACTGCTCAATAACAGATTATTTCTCACCTTTGGGACGCTCGCCCGCACGACTGCAAGCAGAAGAAACTGCCATCAGACAAGAGTCTGATAAGAAGCAATCGAACGACCTAAAACAAGTCGATGCCTGAACAATCGACAGATATCACAACACCCTCTCACTTACATTAGCCCTGTCGATAGCACTCTTGTGAGTCATGTCAAGTGGCAAGAGCTGACACGTATCCGCCCCTAATCTCAGCGGGTGTTTTCGTTTCCTGAATTTGACACTTTTCAACCTGTGCTGGCCGGGGCCCGGCCTTCAAAGACCGTAGTTCTACACATTACTCAGATAACGAGAATCGTGAAACTTGTCCTGAATCAGACGAGATGGTCGGGAAAGTGTTTCACCCTTCTAATTGGCTCGACAAATAAAAGACGCCAGGAACATTCTCGATATTTATCCGCAAATGTTGGATGGCCCATGCAGTCCTGCTCTAGTCTTACCCTATCCACGGGCCTATGCCTCAAAAATGTCCCATGGGGCTTGAGACCACAGACCAGTTTTCACCAGTCAACAGTCCCTCAATGACAGACCAGTGTCAGATACAACTTGAAAATTCTTGAACCGATTGGCGGCACAAAAACGTCCTTTTGCATCTTTAACCATAAATTGGATCTAGGAGTAGTCTTGTACAGGCTAGACCACTCACCGTCAAAGACATACGCCTGGATCTGCTCCCGAGGATTGCTCAGCTCGTAAAAGGCGTCGTCTGCATTCTCCCGCACCGCACGGTACTGGACAGAGCATACCATCGTCACGAAGACATTGTCCTGCAAAAAGCAGCCAATGAGCACAAATCTTGACTCCAGTCTGCAACCAGGATTTTCCACCAGAAGCCTTGACTCGTCAGGCATCAGGGGTGGTGAGCAGTCTAGCTGGTGCGCTTGTCAGTACGCTCTTTCCACACACTGAGTCAATCTTATGAGTCAATCTTATGAAAGGTATCAACTTACAAATCATGCACATACCAAAGTAGTCAGAATCAGAATCCTTGACGAGGAAAGCCTACTAAGGGGCTACTTGAGTAGCTTGCAAAGTGTAACGCCTATTCATAGCAAACCCAAAAAGATCGAACACAAGGGAGACTGATTCTCCAGAGGAGAAAAAGAAGTGCAACCACCTGACTGAAGTCCCATTGACAGCGTCAATCTGTCCTTCTTCTTAAAAAGAAAAAGATAGAAAAAACATTCTCAAACCCTAAATCCTGAAAAATGAAGTCTGACACAAACCTTGGTCTTTGTCTCGCACCGAACATCAAGCTGCTGAATCCTCAGCGAGATGGTGCCAGACACCGCCTGGCCGCAGAAGGGGTTGAGGAAGTGACAACCGGGCTCAAGGATCCTGCAGTCATCATTGCAAATCTTAGCTAAGCCCCGCTTGAAACCCTTGGCTCTTTCTTCTAAACCCTACTGCCATCTTTTCTGGCCTCACAAGTAGATACTGGAGTCCTAGGACCCTATGGAAACTAGAAAATAGATGAGGGTGATGTGCAGAGTGTAACAGAGAAGGTGTCCTGTTCCCAGACAGCTGGACCAACAGGCTTCTGTTTAGTCAATTGCAAAAATCTGGACTATGGACAAAGAATCTCTGAAACTTAAAGGAGAGGGAAAGGCTGCACAATGCTGACAGCAAGTCGCCTTTCCTGATGCAACTCATTCATGAGAAAAGTTACAATATATTTCTCCTTCAGGACAGAGCATCGCAAATTGAATAAAACCAGGATCTTACTCACTTTGAGAAGCGCCCCCAGTCCTCCTGCAAACCGAAGAGTCAATAATTGAGCAACTTGACAAAGTAAAGTGAATAGAGAGAACGTTGTCCAGGTGAGTTGAAGGCAAAAGGGGAAGCAATCGTCAATTTTGTGTCAGCTTGAAGATCAAGGGGTTTGAAGGAGCTCTTCAACTCCTTGCAAAAACTCGGGACTAAAGCCACGCGGGGTAAATCAGGCGTAGAATTTTAAGAGAAACAGCTCTGTATCCTATTGCTTGAAGAAACTTGCAGAATTAAAGAACAGGAGAATCAAAGGCGTCAGGACTATGGACCTGGAATCATCGAAGTGCCGCGGATTCGTAATTCTAGCGGCCACAGGAGGGCACAACACAGTAATATGGCCCCCGTGGACAAAGAATTATCAGAGCTCTGATATTCGATTTTTAGAAGACCAAGTGGCCTGTGGTGCTCGACGCATCAACTAACCTGTATGCCCAGGGTGCTCTGTTCGACTTGGGCGCAACAGATGTAGTTTGCCATAACGTCGAAGGCTGCTTATCTGTTTCTTCTCGAAGAGCGAGAGTGACTTGGTGAGCTGGTGGCTTTGCTCACTTTCTGCAAAGCGCTCTGAGACAAATCGAAAAGGAAGTGCTGGAGGGAGAAAGCGCGTCACCTTTTCGGATGCGTGTTCAAAGTTCTGGTATTGCTGCCAGCGGTGTGTGCTGCTCAGCTGCAAGCCAGCTGGCGAGAAGTTCCGGAGAGAGGGATCCCGCTGCTCTTTGCGGAACGGAGCCCGGCCAAAATACGGATCCGCCGCGCGGAATCCTGCAGCGGCCCAGGCCCAGGGCCAAACCAGGCCTAGGATGAGCTTAGCTTTGTATGATTTGCAGACCTGCTGATTTGTCAAACTTAAAGATTAATAGCTTAGCAAGCCGCAGAGCGTCACGAGCTCCATGCCTCCTCTGAATAGACCATGCGCCCACAGAATCCATGGGGAGATTCAAGGAGGCTGCTCTCATGGGGAAGAAGCGTAGCGCTTGGCGTGCTTCTGCTGATCATCTGTGCGTTCTTTGTGGACTCTTATGTCAACCGCGATAGCGGTAGGTTGCTGTTCCCGCTGAGGGCCTCTACTCTAGACAGCACTTCCCTGAGTCCAAGCAGCAATGAGCACAACTTGATAAAACCCAATGTACAAATTGTGGACAGGAATCATCCTCCAGAGGGAGTGACCTGTGAGGATTGGCTATCAAAAGCTGACAGTGCGGCCAGTGGGCCAGGTGGCAGAGAGTTTGAAATTGACCCGGTGCGGATTCTAGAGGTTGGATTTAAGCCATGGGACTTGGCGCCGGAGGAAGTGTTGTCTCGATGCGATGTCAAATGCAGGTGAGAGAGGCGCAATTGTGATAGGGTCATCGTAAACGCTGTTCTTTGCATGTGACTGGATGTGTTGTTGCTTGGAAAGTTCCTGAACACTGAACTCAGGCAACCCTGATAAATCAAATTCTTTGACTTTTGCAGCTCAGTGCCTGTTCACACTGGGCCTCTAAAACAGTAGTCTTGTGGTGACTTGACATAAGATGCAAGGATGCCGTGGCAGCTTGACTTAGAAACTGCAAAAATGTTTCTTATCAGATGTGTCGAGTAAAGCGCGCCAATGTAGTGGAGGCCAAGAAAAGACAATCAAGACCCTTTTTCAGTGACTGGCCTCCTTTGATCCAGATTGCTGCACAGGTTAGACCACTTGATGTGACGGTTGCGGTAAGCTGAACAGTTGTACTGCAACGTTGGTTCCCAATCATGTTCCTTAGCTTTATACGTTCTCGTGCCCTTGAATCCGCCTCCATGTTTGCACCAGGCAAATCACACTTGGGAGCCCGGAGGCGGCCAATTATTCATCCTGGGATGCACACACGTTGGAATGGCCTCCTTCTAAGCCAATCTTCATTCCTTCCACCACAAGTGAGAGACGTGGAGAGCGCGAATCCTTTCTAGTTGGATGCTTCGAGGTAGCTGTCTGCTTGCATCTTTTGAGTTTACTTTGTCGTTCCATCACCCTTTTGAAATGAGAGGGCGAGTGGCCGCGGCCACTTTCAGTGCTTCTCAGGAGAAAATCAGATTCATTGACCGTAAGGAGAAGGCAGCTTGAATGGTCTTGGATTGTCTGATGCCAGATGTGATCCAGAAGAGAAAGCAGACACCGAAATGCAACAGTAATTCCGTGGGTTTTAGTTCCCTCTCTTATGGTTCTCAATGGACCTTGCATGTTATAAAAGACCTCCAGACCTGAGTTTGCTGCTCATTCCTCAATTTCACGGCTTGGACTTCTTGCGGGTCTTAAGCTATGTGCAATAGAGTGTTCCCAGCTTTCCGAGTGAAACCTTAAGAGAAATCACTTAGAGTGGTCCAACTCTGCAATCCCCTTTCGTCTCCAGGCAACAGCTCCCAAGACCTCGGCCCCCTGGTCGTGCGTAACATCGAGAGCCCACACTACTACCCAGCCTTGCAACTCCCAATGATCGGTGTAAACATAACCATGCTAGGCTCCTTATCCTCGCACGTTCCGCAACCGGGGTGTCCCCCCGAAGACGACTACTTTGAGCCCCCCCTGGATTTCGGGGAGAAGATTCCGGCGGTTATGTCGATGATCAGCAACTGCAATGCGATAAGCTTTCGGAACGAGGCCCTAGAGGAGATGAGGCGGCTGGGGCTGGCAGTGCATCAGTACGGCGAGTGCGGTCGTACCAACTCGTGGGAGGGTGAGGTGTCGGACCCGGTATGACGTCTTCTTGGTAGCGATTCGTCTTTCTTTCTTTTGGGCGTAGAGAATAAGAGTTTGTTTAGTCCCCTGACTGTCATCTGGTGTCGAAGCCTTTCGATTAAAGCTTTTGTCAAAGGCAGGTAAGGCGTTGTTTAGGTTGTGACAAGTGTTCAAGACGTGGCTGGGTCACCCCCCTTGGTAGGTTCAGAGGCAAACAAGACAGCTGATTGGATTCAATTCGTTCTCCGTTGCACATGGAGGTTGGCTAATCCTGTCGGGCTGGGCTCCCGTGTCTACCGAGATTAGATAATTGGTGGACGCACTTTGGGCTTCGAAAACAGCTTCAATTCAAAGAAGGGTCGACCGAACGACGATGCTTTGATGGTAGATGGTGTCAGTAGGATGACGTAGTGGCTGAGTCATGCGTGCGTCGCGAAATTCCAGTCGCCAGATCAGGTGTCTGCTTTCGGTCGCTTCTTGTCGTATCCTAGCGGGGTTTGCCCCTCTCTTTTTACCAAATTCCTTCCATTCGAGTTCGCTCCTAAAAGATCTCCGTCCTCGCTCATTCTTCTTCACATGCTTTTCTTTTGCAATGTGTCGGAACCGAACGCAATGGCAACGATCAAGCATGCTAGTTGTTGAGAAGCAACGACGACTTGATGGACGAGGAAGTCGCAACATTTGGATTCAACTTGGCTTTTTGGAAGGTGGCCTTCCGTTGCCTGAGGAACATATTTACGCTGTGGACAGTTCTGATTCAGAGGCCCTCCCAAAAGGTTTCAAGTCCTGACACTCAGCTCCATACTCCGCAGATGAAACTACCGAGCGGCGCAGCCCCAAGACGATCAAGTACGCGCTCGCGCGCAAGCACATGTTCTACGCCGCTTTCGAGAACAGCATTTACGAGGACTACGTCACGGAGAAGATGTTTGACGCACTCGTGGCTGGGTCGGTGCCGATTTACATCGGGGCGCCCAACGTGATGGATTTTGTGCCGGATCGCAATGCGATCATTCAGCTGCGCAGCATGGACGAGGTGCCGGCGGTTGTTGACGAGATCAAACGGCTCATGCGCAACCGGACAGCTTACGAGGTGAGCAGAGAACACCGTGCGCTATTCTGGACACAATCTGCCAGATACGCTCAATGATTCTGGACATAAGCACGGGGAATCTGTAAGACAGTCTGCATGCTATGTGCGATTCATGAATGCTCCGTTCCCTTGCTTTGCTGCCGGTGTGATGTGGGACGAAAAGCGAAGGACCAAAACCCCTTTTTCGGTGGACTGCCGAAAGGTTTGCCGATTTCGAATTGACGCTCTATGAAAACATGCCTCGGTCGCATGCCCTTGCACCCTGCGAAAGGGGATGCGACTATCAAGCTCAGCCGATAGCGTTGACTCCATTTTCTGTGTAGAATCGGCAATCGGCTCAGGACGTGCGCTTGTTCCGTTGCAGGAGAAGCTCGCCTGGAAGCGGCGGCTTCCAAGTTCCGCGTTTCGGGCTCTGCTGAACTCGCAAGCCGTGTCGCAGACGTGCAAACTCTGCATCGAGATTGCGACGAGGATCCAGGAGAACGGCTTAGCTGCCGCCAAGCCAAATCGCCCCTGCTCGTGTACTCCGGTACCCTTAAACGGTTCGCAAGTGCTATCACGAAGCGTACACCATCTGTACGTTCGAGAGCGGGGGACCTTCCCTTTCTGCGACGTCTTTATAAGGGATGACGATGTTAGGATTTCCGTGGTCCATGAAGCGATAGCTTATGCGTTTCAGAGAGCCGGGTACGTGCCCACGTGGCGAAAGTACGGTTACCAAAAGTATCAAAAGTACCAAAAGTACGGTGACGGGCTATATAAGGTCTTCAAAGTGACTCCGGTGCGGACTACTTACCGGGAGGCTGTTTTTGGCCGCGCCTATTTTGAAGACGACAAAAGTTTGCGTCAGTATTTGAAGGACAACCCATGTCCAAGACTAGAGGTGATATTTATTTAACGCCACTCGAGCTGAAATGTTGTTCTCTCTTTGCGCCCCTGTGTAGGAGGAGTTGCTTCTTAAACAAAGAACAGCCTGCTACTCTGGCAGGCGTTATTGTCGGATGCTGGGAAGAGTGGAATCCTTACCTAAAAAGCTCGTGACAATACACAATATTCTGGTCGCCGGTTTCGTAAGTGCCCACCATACGAGCGTTCACTTCCACTTCGTTTGCATGTAGAATACAATGTTGCAATGATCAGAATTGCAACTTAGGTTCAATCTGATCTCAGCAATACTCGAGCGGCATACTCGAGCGGCTCGGGACACACTTTGGAACATGCATGTGCTTCAACGTGAAGTGAAATTCTGATCTTGCGTATCAATTGCATAGCGCGCTTACTGCATATATACGTTTTTGTGCAGTCTGAGTATATGTAGTCCACCTAGCTCTGTAAATAATCAATGCCAGGCCGGACCGTTTTAATAATTTCGCATTATATGTTCAGCCACTGAATGTTCTTGACTACTTACTAATTATCCATGGAGCAATTTGAGACTGCATGACTGAAATCGCGGGCGAATTCGTAACTCGCAATTATTCGACATTCTTTTAAGTGCACATGCAGCTGCCGCTGAGCTTTTTACGGTCTTCTTTCCAAATAAAAGATCACCATGAAAGATTTTCTTCAACCAATGTTGAGATCGAGCCGGATCGATACCAGTTGTTTCTCGTGATAATTAAGGTACCATAGTAAAGCTAAGATAGTAACTCAGTCTGCACAACTGGAGCTACGAACACTGGCAATGATCAGTACGATAACACTGGGATTTATTGTTGTCCTGCGGTATAATTAGGATCTGATGCATTAATTCGTGCATCATATGGTCATAACTCGCTTTGCATGTTCATGCCACGAGCATCATGGCGGGATCCATAGCAATCTGTCAATGGTGCAGAGCTCTATAAAGCTGCAGCTTAGAGCCAGATGCCACATGCGAGCAAATTTTCGGTATAGGGCTGTCCGACTTGTTTGATCTCACTTTCCCGGCCCCGGCAGACCTGTTCCTACAAATCTGGACTACGTTAGCTCCTGCAGTATACTGCTACTACCTGGCCAGACGGTGCAGGCAGATACAGTCGAGTGAGCAATCATGGCCTTTGATCAGGCAAGCAGGCGGGCAGAGTTCGTGAAAATGACCCTCACCCGCAAGTTTCTCTTTTGAGCTTTCGAATCCTTCGCACAACGAAGAGTGAATCAGAGAAAGCGTCGCTTTCCCGGTCTGATGAACCTCTACTATATCTGATGACTCACATTCCAGCAGTCTCATTACTCGACCCAATGCAAAGGCGCTCTAGATTGGGTTTCTGCAGCCTCTACTAGTGTCTGCATTCACGTTAGGTACGCACCACCCAAAGCATCGTCACCATACTCATTCAAGTCTGTCACGAACGGTTGTAGCACTTCCTTCATGGTTTTAGCATCGCTTTCCGATGCCGCTTCGATGGTAAATCTTGCGAATGCGCAGCCCGGAACAGCCGCCGCCGCCTCTCTCCAGGGAGCCTCTACCAGCTGGGGTTTTTCCTTATAAGCCTCATAAATGTTTGGAATGATAAGGCGCCCCCGGAAAGTTACTCCTTGAAAAGCACCAAACCCTTGGCTGGCGTCAAAGAACTCCAGTATGATTCGCAGGGAAACGGTGTCCTTGAAGTCAAAGGCGAGAACCGTGGCACCTTTCGTCACGGTTTCAAACTGCCGGGACCTGTCCAGATTCTTGGCGCCATACCCATCGAATGCCCCCTTAGGTGTGAACAAAGCCTCCTTTCTCGTTGCAGGTAGGTCTCGAGCATGGTCTCGAGCTCCACTCATGTTCGACTCCCCCTCCCTCAAATCAGAAGCATCTTGCCTGCCTGATGCTTGGATCACGCGTGCCCTTCTCGTCGCGACTGTCAAATCATTCGGGGCTTGACGCGTTGCGTATCGCCAATAACACATGGAGCTCGCAGTGTCTCCGGCCGGGCGCCCCGGCCGCCCTGACAAGATTCCTTCCCAGCGTGGAGTAAGGAAAAGGGCGGCAGCAGCACTCATGGTGAACGCTGAAGCTGGAAAGCGTTGAGCGGAGGAGGAGATTCAAAGGGATGGGCGCCGCCCTCCGTTTGGCCCCGATCTGCAATAACTGGCTTTGTTCAGGTCTGTGATTTTGTTCAGAGTCAAAGGGATCCCCTCCGTCAAAGTTGCAGGGCATGACCAGTAAGCTTCGTACACGTGGCCTCTCGAACCCGGGCGGTACTGCGCCGGCCCGGTTGAAAATTGTGTCAAACCTTCTGAAGTACAGTAAAAGATACAGGAGACCGAACACACAAAAGCAGCCCCAGCACATCCTCCCCGGTAGAGCCCACCAGTTGTCCGCTCCTCTAGTAGTTTAGCGTGGTGCATCTCGCAGAATATTCTTTATGTACAGACTGCAACCGCACCCCAGCGCCATGGCGCATCAGTAAGGGGCTGGTTCTTTGGCGGAAAGCATCGAAATAACCCTGGAGAAGAATGTTGATTCCGAAAAGGAGCTTGCTTCAAAGGCTGATGAGCTGCGGTGGCCTTCCCTGGCCGCCCGAAGACCGGTCTTATTAGACCTTTCAAAGACGCCTCCGAACTAGGTCCTGAGATGGCTCGGAATTCGAGCACGTACTAGTACTTTGAAGACGACAAAAGTTTTTGTCAGTATTTGAAGAGCAACCCATGTCCAAGACTGCCAGTGGTGGCGATATTCAATTAGGTTTAACGCCACTCGAGCTGGACATTTGTTCTGTCTTTGCGCCACTGACTCGGAGAAGTTGCTCCTTAAGATAAAGAACACTGTGCCACCATGGCAGGCATTACTGATGCTGGTAAGAGCGAACTTTCTCAAGCTCGTGACATATCATGGGTTTCCCTGGTCGTCGACTTTGACCACCGTATGATTGTTTACGTGTGAGTTTCTGATCGGTTCCAGCAACTTCGCGTTTGCTCGCAGTCAAAGTCTGGTCTTGACGTGACTCATTTACTCATCCTGTCAGCATGATAACACGAAACAGCAGTGCATGCATATGTACATCATACGGTGATCGTTGTTATACGGTGATATTAGGATCTGATGCAATCATATGGTAGTATGATATTCGGGTTAGATATGTACGTTAATTTGCATACAAATACGTCCATGGCGCGGCCGCGCCGATTCATGGCAATTTGTTATGCAGGTCTCACTCAACGCGTCAGATGCCAGATGACATGCGAGCATATCTAGCTATCATATCAAAGCGTTGAAATATTCGAACCTTGATCTTTGGGACCCCAGCAGCACCTCAGCAGACCTGCTGACGTTCCTACAATTTTGGAACTATAGTAGCCCCTGCCGTACACTCGGTATCTGGCCAGAAGACAGGCATGGATGCAATTGAGTGATCAAGCATGGCCTTTGATCAGGCAGGTAGGCAAGAGGTGCCTCTGATTCAAAACTTCCAATTTCTGCACAACGAGGGTCAAGTCAAGAAAAGCGATGCTTTCCTGGTGTGATGAACCTCTACTATGACTAATAAAAAGTTGAAATGTACTATAAACGCAAATGCGCTCTGGATCGAACCGGAATCTAGGCAGCCTCTACTGTCTCAAAGAGTGCATTTAGATCAGGTACAGATCGTCGTAAGCACTGTCACCATGCTCGTCCAAGCGTGTCACAAACGGTTGAAGCACTTCTTTCATGATTTTAGCATCGCTCGCCGATGCCACTTCCATGGTGAACGCTGAAAATCGGCAGCCCGGAACAGCCGCCGCCGCCTCTTTCCAGGGAGCCTCTACCAGCTGGGGCTTTTTCTCATAAGCCAGGTAAATGTTTGGGAGAATAAGCCGCCCCCGGAAAGTTACTCCCTGAAAATCTGAAAAGCACCAAACCCTTGGCTGGCGTCAACGAACTCCAGTATGGTTCGCAGGGAAACGGTGTCCTTGAAGTAAAAGGCGAGAACTGTGGCACCTTTCGTCACGTGTCTAAACTGCCGGGAGATGTCCATATCTTTGGCGCCGTATCCATCGAATACCCCCTTAGGTTTGAACAAAGCCTCGTTTCCTGCTGCGGGTTGCTGATCTTGAGCTCTGTTCAACTCCTCCCTCAAATCGGAGTTATCTTGCCAGCCTGCTGCTCGGATCACGCGTGCTCTTTTTCTCGGGACTGTCACAAGGGTCCAAGCTTGATGCTTCGCAGGTCGCCTGCACATATCAGTGTTGGCAACATTGTGTGCTGGCCCGGGGCGCCGCGCCCCTGAAAAGATACCTACCCAGCTGCTTGGGATGGGGAGGAGGGCGGTAGACGTGGCGCTCATGTCGAAGGCTGAACGTTGAGCGGAAGATATCAAACGGATGTGCACTTAAGACTTACTTTATGACTTCTGAACTTCTAAGCAGGCCGCGGCCTCCGTTTGCAAAGTTCATTCAGTGGCTCTCAGATTTGTTCAGGAGACGATCATCAATTTTCCAGTGATTTTGTTCAGGAGTATGAAGGGATCCCCTCCGTTGAAGTTGCAAGGCATGACCAGTGGGCTTCGTACACGTGGCCTTTCCAACCGGAGCGGTGCTGCGCCGGCCCAGTTTAAAGTTGTGTCAAGCGTCAGGGGGCAGAACGTACACGATACCAATCACACAAAGTTATCCCGAGCACATTGTCCCGGGCAGAGCCCACCATCTAGTTCAGCAGATGTGCATCTCGCAGAATATTCTTTGCAGACTGCAACCGCACCCAGGGCCATGGCAGGCGCCATGGCGCATCAGCACGGGGCTGGTTCTTCAGACAGCACCGAGCCAACCATGAAGAAGGATGATGAATTCGAAAAGGAGCTTGCTTCACAAGCCGATGAGCTGCGGTGGCCTTCCCCGCCCGCTCGAAGACCAGTCTTAGACCTTCCAAAGACACCGCCGAAGGTCCAGATGGCCCGGGATTCGACCACCTACTTTGAGGCTTTGAAGGGCAGGGCAGCGTCCAATCAGCTCACGAACTCGCCGTCTGATGGGGCCGATGTGCGGTGGTTCTTCAGCAAGAAAGCACTGAGAGGTGATCGATGCAATTTGTTGGTGCAGTGTCTATTGTGGGCATTGCTAAAGTCTATGTGCATGCATCTGGATGTGTGTCGTACACGCACTCCCTGGCACTTTAGTAAGCATCCAGAGATTCGATTGCTGTCCGGTTTGTCTTGCCTTCCTCTCGTGTTATCTGGATTCCCGCAATATCATGGTGGTGGTGTAATCAGGAATGCTTCGTGTTTCATCTTTGGCGATTTTTCCTCCATGATTCCATGTTTCACACTTTGACAAGCAGATTACTTGTCATGCACTATTGGAATCGCCAAGGTTTTTTCTCAGATTCAAGCCGTAAAGGTCCTGAACCACTCAATGTCGTGGGCTGTCCGGAAGAAGCTGAACCGCTGGCTTACAAGGCATTGCGTCATGATGGACCCATGGAGGCAAAAGGAACGAGCATATACTCTGTCTTTGAGGACTTTGATGAGGTCACAGGGGTCTTAAAACACAGAGTACTATGGTGACTGCCCTCACCATAGGTCCAATTGAGCAATCATCCATGGGCGAAACTGCTCTAGATTCTGGTCCACAATAACTCTCTCTGGTTTCTCTTCCTTAGAATACTCTTTCGCTTGCCATTGTACAGATGATCAGGCTGCGGCCCTGGTGCCGTCCACAGAGGCTGCGCTGAAAGGCGAATGGCTGCGCTTTGGCACGTTGGATTCTGCGGCGCTCGAGGCCGCCTACCGGGTAAGACTGGATTGCATCCTCTCTCAGTGAAGGGCCATTCTGTAAAACGTTCCCCATTGTCCTCGTGCCGAAACCCTCGACTCATTGAAGAAAACTTAGAGATACAAGGCCAGATTCTCCCTGAAATGCCCCATAAGCTTTGGGAATGATGAAAGGAGCCGCAACAGACTCTCCTTTACTGAAGCTCACAGCAAATGCATCGCCGCCGTTGCAGCAACAAGAGGAGATGCTGCTTTCGTGCTGGTGGCGCGAGTTTGCTGAGGTCAGCATCGGGCCTCAGCTAAAAGACCGGGAGCGCCTCGAGCGGGGGGCGGGCGCCACCACACAGGGCAGCCCGCAGGCATCCCCCCTGAAGGCAGCCCCAAGAAAGATTGCGAAAGCGGCCCAAAGCCCAGCCCCCGCTGGAAAGAGACTTCAGGAAGATCTAGCAGGTGGGGCGTCAATCGCTCGTTTGGGCAGCGAGTTTGTACACTCTGCTTGTGATGCAGTGTGCGCTTCTGGGCTATTTCACTTCTCTAAGTCTGACCACCTTGCATTGTCTGTGTAGATCTGGCCGTGCCTGAATGTGAAACGGATTAGAGAATTGCAGGTTGGGGACAGTGGGCACCTTTACTGTTACAAACCAAGGTTCAGGAACATGGTGCTGCATAACTTATCTGGAGTGGAGAAAGAAGAAAACTCGAACTGCATGGCAAAGATCATTGGGATGGCATCCTCCTTGGTAAAGTGCTGAATGTTGATGTCGATTAAGAAGTCGTTAAACGTTTCAATTTCACTACCCGCCCTGTCGTTGTGCCTTCTCTACAAAATCATGAGTCTAGCTTGATCGAGGTCACAAAGCCTTTCCATAACGCTGCCTTGAGACCTGTATCTTATGCATTTTGTGCATTATTGTTAGGATTTTCCAGGAATTCTGCCAGGATTTTTCAGGAAGTCTGCCCCGCTTTTCTACTCTGTTACAAGACCTCATTCACTTCCACTGTCGTTGTCTACAGGAGCCAGCCCCTTGAAGGAGCCTCCCAGCAACAAAGCCGCCCCTGCCGCACAGGAGCGACCTCCGAACACCGACCTTGGAAAGAAAGAACAGTTGCCCCCCATTCCAATCGAGACTGACGCTGAGCAAGCCCAGGAGAGCTTCTTTTCCAAGGTATCCTCGTACCTCCCGTCCTTTCGATCGCAATCGGGGCCTTTGGGCCAGTCGCCAAGCAAGCCACAGCCATCGGAAAAGCCGGCCAAAAACGAGGGGGAGAAGGCGGGGTTGGACGAAATAAAGGTCGACAAAGAACTGACGGAGAATAGTCTCTCGGAAGGTGGGACAGCTGGCAAAGAAGGTGGCACTGGTAAAGGGGACTCCAGCACGAGAGGCGAAGAAGACACAGCGACTGAAGCGTCAACTTCAGTGGGGCAGCCGGGCGACGTGGAAGCAGCTCACGCAGAAAAGTTGGCGGCAGAACTCAAAGCAGCAGCAGAAATCTCGTCAGCCGAGGGGTCTAGACGTATCTCGGACGCTGCCCCGCTGACCGAAGTCTCTGACGCTGCGACAGTCGACGCGGACAGCTCGCAAGCTGGCAGCGTTCCGGAGCCCCCAAAAAGCACGGCTTCCGAGAGCGACGATTCGTCGGAGATCGGGATCCAGGTGAAGGGCGGGTTATACGAGTGCTTTCTCGAGAAGCGAAAGCTGTCGGCAATCTTTTGGAAGGCCGGGCATAGAAGGATCCTGCGGGGGTCGTGGTTCGCGCAGCCACGGAAAACGAAAGACTGGCTGCCGTTGCGGGAAGATATCGCGGAGCAGCTCGAGATCGCGTACCGTGGGCAGGTGTGGCGCCGGCGCAGCTTCCTGCCGAACGGGATGTACGCGCACCGGGTCAACATTGCGGGGCCGTCGCTGGTGAGCACACGGCTCGCTTTCGTTTGCCAGTTGTGCCCCCCTCGTACTGGGAGCTGTCGACCGTTTCTGGATGTATGCCGTGTTGACGCGGTTTGAGTCCAGGAATCTACCGAATACTGGCACGAAACCGGCACGTGGACTGTTTTGGCGTCCTCTCGCGCATGTTCTCCAGCTTGCGACGTCCGAAATCTGGAATTCCGCCCTAGTAAACGGACCGGAACGCGCCCCTTCCTGCCGGGTCTTTACGCGCTTTTACGGGCGAGGATGACATGTGAGAGGCGTCGCTCAGCGTGGACTGCTCGGCATGACCTGCATCTAAAGGTCCGCTTAAAATCAAACGCAACAACAGAACGGATCCATAACGGAACCGGAACGCCTCACTTTGTGCAGGGGCTTTACTCGCTGTTCACCTTCGAGGATGCACGTGGGACTCGTGCTGGGCGTGGACGGCTCTGGCGTCATCCCGCGCATGTTCTGTAGCTTGCAATTTTCGAACTTTCCGGACTTCCGCCCTAGTAAACGGAACCGGGACGTCCCTTCCTGCAGGGCCTGTACGCGCTGTTCACGGGCGAGGATGACACGTGGGAGGCGTGGTTGGGCGTGGACGGCTCTGGCGTCATCTCGCGCATGTTCAGCGCGGGCCATCCGACGACGCGGCTGCGGCGGGGTTTCCGGGACGAGGGCGCACCGGTGGGGCAGGAGGAGGTGAAGCAGCGGAGGGACGAGATGGAGGACGACAGAAAGGCGCAGGCGAGTCGGCTCATTCGCAGAGTCGCAGGGTTTAAGCTTTTTTGTAGGACTTCTTCTATCTTTTGGATCTTCGTTTCTGCTGAAGCTAATGTTATTTCCAGTAGGAGGAGTTGGACGCAGGCAGGCGAGTTGGCTCGATCCTGGACGAGCAGAGTTTTTGATCTTTGACATGGATACAATCCATCTCGGAAGCATTCAAGTGTCTGACCCAAGCGTTCTTGGGATTCAGGTTTTTCGGGTTATATATCGACAGTGCTTATGATTAGAACTGAGACGTCTCACCTTTCCGGCACGCAGGCGCAGCACCTGATGTTCATGGTGCACGGCATCAGGTTTGGGGATGTAGTATCCGATTTTGATTTTTGGGTTACTATTTACATCGATGAGTCCAGATTTGAGAGTTGTGCTATCCATGTGCGCAGGTCCCTGTGCAGCACTTGGTGTTCATGGTGCACGGCATCGGGCAGCGGCTGGAGCGCGCCAACATCGTGGACGACGCGCACAAGTTCCAGGCCGTCTCGGACGCCATGCTCGACCAGTTCCTTAAGCCGCACCAGCGGCAGGCGCAGCGCGTGCTCTTCATCCCCTGCCAGGTCAGCGCGCGAACCCGCAAGCTGGTTATTGAAACCTCCCTTCTCTTCTTAAGTCAGCGCAATAAAGCCACGACTTGGTTATCATAAAACCTCTGAGCGCGACCAATTCCCTAAGCCGCACCCGCAGCAAGCGCAACACGTGCTCTTTATCCCCTGCCAGGTTAGCCCGCTAACCCACGGTTTTGGCCAGTGAACTTCCTTTCCTCGTGCCAGCTCAGCAGAGATACCCCTTGGATTCTTGGGCGTTATAAGACTTTGGGCTCTGAATTGCTTAAGGTTACTTGCGGGAGATTCAACATCGCCCGTCTACGTTGTCTCATTTCACGGGAAAGAAGATCAACCCGTCGTTCATCGTGAAACTCTGGATCAGGTCTGCCCCCGCAGTCTTGCAGAAAATTCAGGTCAGCGGAAGACCTGGAGCTGTACATCCCCGTAGCGCCCCGCGCTCTTGGGAACAAGATCTTTGCTGTCGTCACGCTTTCAGGTCACGCAGTTGCTCTGCTTCCTGCAGTGGCGCAAGATGCTACAGCTGGGTGACGACTGGGACCTCTGCTCCGTCCACATGCCAAGAAGCCCGCCCTTAGGGCTTCGTCCCCGGTTCCTCAGAGCAATATCTTTACCTCCAAAGCTTAAAAACTCTTACATTCATCCCCGTGTTCTTCCTGCAGTGGCGTGAGATCCTGCAGTTCGGCAGCGCCTCCAATATTTGCTCTCCCAATAACCCCGGCCCTTCGACTCTCGCCCCAAATTCGCTTGCTCTTTCACCCCTCCAGGATTTCGACTTCCTAAAGCTCCGCTCTCCCTATATTTTCTGCAGTGGCGCAAGATCCTGCAGCTGGGTGACGATATCGACCTTCCCTTCACGCCCCGAGAAGCCGACCTTTGAGTCCCGCCCCCACACAGGAAAGCATATTCTTCTGCCTTCCAAAGGTTTCAATCCTCAAACCCTTGCCCTCCTGTTCTTTTCTGCAGTGGCGCAAGATCTTGCAATTAGGCGGCGAGAATATAATCGACGACATCACGATGGAGGGCATCCGCGGCATTCGCCAGATCGTAAACGCGACGGTTCTGGACGTGCTGTATTACATGAGCCCAGTCTACTGCCAGGACATCGTCAACTCCGTCTGCCGCTCGCTCAACCGCCAGTACGCGCGCTTCCGCCGGCGGAACCCCGGCTTCGACGGCCAGGTGGGCGTCGAATTCCGCCGCCTCTAGATTTTGTGATCTGTAATATCCACAAGGGATGAACCTTTATGTCCCACGATCTAGTCTTGCAGTTTCTTCCGCCGGCGGACGACGGCCAGGTGGGCGCTGGAACAGTTTCCGCCTTCTCTAGTTGTTGTGGTCCTGCAAACCCGGGCCTTCGTTCCCTTTGGTCTGGAGGGTTGTGCAGTTGCCCGCCGGCGCATCCCTCGGTTCAACGGTCAGGGGCGCTTGATCTTTTTCGGCCGCCTCTAGTTGTTGTGGTTCCGCAGTATCCGGGCAATTTTTCAACCTTATGAAGAGCAATATTACCGGCACTTCGTCGCGGGGAGCAACCCCTGCTTTGACGGCCAGGTGAGCGCAGATATGGACGCCGCCCTAGTTTTTCCGCTCATACTGGCTGCAAGAGTCATCGACTCTTCTCCATGGCTGTTTCAATTTCAGCCTGTGTCTCGATTTCGTTCCTTCTTCTGAGCATTCCAAGTCACCCCCAGCCATTCTGGTTGTCTCACACCCAACTCATTCCCCACAGGTGCACATTTTTGGGCACTCCCTCGGGTCCGTACTCAGTTACGACATCCTGTGTCACCAGCCGAAGCCCTTCCTCACCGATCTGCATGCGCGGCTCCTCGCGTCGGCCGCTCCTGCCAAACCCGCCAGCACCGCGGGCGGGGCGCTCAGCCGCATCCCCGAGGATCCCGCGGGGGATCCCCCGGCGGCTGTCGGCGGAAGCGGTGCTGATGTCGGTGGAAGCGGTGCTGACGTCAGCGGGGAAGGCTGGGGCGTCAGAGGGGGGGCCGCTGACGTCAGCCAGAAGGGCACGGAGGGAGGTGGGGAGAAGGGCGGAGCGGTTGATGGGGAAGGTGTAGAAGGCAGCGGGGTCGGGGTGAAACTTAGTGGGGAAGGGGAGAGTAATAAAGAGTTCGCAGAAAGCGTCGGGAGAGGGTGGGAAATAGGTGACGTGATTGAGAAAGTTGGGGCGCTGGTTGGCCTGGAAAACGAAGACATTGGTGGAATCGCAACGGCAGAGGCGGAGTCTGGGGCTAAAGAACGAAGGCAGGACACGGGTTTGACCCCCAGATCAAACGTCACACGAAACGAGGGTGGACGAGGGGAGACGAGAAATCACGAGGGTATAGAAAGAGAGAGGGAGAGAGACGGCGGTAAAGATGACGTGGCAGGCAAGGGGGCTGGTGAAACTGCGGGGGAGGAGGATACGGATATGGCGCAAGAAGGAGGCGAGGAGAAATATAAGGGAAGGGGGTTTGAAGAGGAAATGCAGGAGAACCGGAGCGAGCAAGGAACGAGAGCGGAGGGAAATGAAGGCCCCCCTCCAGATGCCGAGCGAGGGGACTCTGGTACGGGTGCGGAAAGAGCAGAACACGACTCGGGGGTTCCGGTTCGGATTAATGAGCCGACCAGCGAATTGACGTCTGCGGAGGCTGGAGCGGAGAGAGTGGAACAGGGAGAGGAAACGGGAGTTTCGAAAAGGGGGGGAGTTTTGGGCGAGCAAACCATTCCCCCGGCTAGCCGCAGTATAGACAAGGTAGCCGTAGAAGAGCAGCCGACCCCTGGCGCGTCCGAAGAATCCGGATTGGATGTGCTGGACATGCGACTGGCAGAAGCGGCGGGAATGCTTGAAGGGGGGGGTGATGACACTGGCAGCGGACCCCCCCGGAACGAGAGCAGCGACGCGGAGCTGGCGGCGCTGAGAGCGGAGGTGGCCATTCTGCGGGAGAAGCTGAGGAGATGGGAAAGTTCGCAGGGAAACGAGGCTGTTGAAAAACCCGATTCTGAGATAGAAATTGCGAATGGAGAGGCAGATGGGTCCAAGCGCGCTCTTTCTTTTGCCGAGAAGCTCGCGGCGGTCAGCGGTGAGGGCACTGAAGATTCGGCCAGCGGAATGGGAAAGGACACGGGTGATGATCGGTCTTCCTTGCCGGAACGAGCAGACGCAAATGCGGGCCGAGCCCATCGTGACGTCAGCCAGCCCTCTGGTGACGCAAGCGAGGGGTCCGGAGGGGAGCCCAGGTCCGATGTGCAAACGTCAGAACGTCCAAGCGGCGCAGAGGCGCGCGCCACGCAGCCCGCGAGTATAGGTGCGAAAAGCACGGCGAGTGTAGATGCGCCCCGTTATTCTAGCGTACATATACCTGAGTCCCCGGCAGAGATCCAAGAGGCGCTCCGCTCTGCTGCAGCGGAACCGGAACGTCCTGTTAGCCGCCCGCTCCTCATTTCGACCCCGTCTGTCGACGTGAGACTGGACGATCTCAAGAGCACGCTCGACGCAGAGGCAAGTGTTTGTTGTCGCTTTTTCCGTTGCGCCCTTGCGCGTTTCGCTTCTGAAGCAGATGATTAAGAAGTTTATGAAAATCCTCTTCATGGAACAGATGGCTTTTGCCACGAACCCTGTATGAGCTCGGACTCAATCAAGGATGATAAGCGGCAGGATAACAAGCTCGCCAAATTCAGAACGGGGGGGGTAAGATGGGGGGCCTGGGGTGGGTACGGGTGCGGGCACGTAGATTGTTGGGTTAAGGTCTTAATGGTAGTTGGAATTTCTTGTACCTGGCTCTAATGAATCCTGAATGAATCCGTCATCCTGTTTTGCCATGTCTGTGAGTGCTGAGCACAACTCGATGACACGTACTCAACAAGTACAAGTGCTGTATGCAGAGAACCCCCGTAGTTACCGCTGATGCTCGTACGCCCTTGCCCATTGACTCTACTCGCAATCCCAGCCCTGCTTCTTGGTACCGATTATCAAGTACTCGCCTATTCGCATACTGCCCCCCTGGGTGGTACTCCGCATCCAAAATTTCCCCCTTTTAAGCACTAATAAGCACTCACTCATGTCATATGCGCGCCCCTCTTATGCCAGGTTCTGCGCAAGCGCGGCCCGCACGCGTTCGTCCACTACCCGCGCCTCGCGTTCGAGGTGGACACGTTTTTCGCCGTGGGCTCGCCACTTGGCATGTTCCTAGCGCTCCGCAACATCGAGTTCGGGAGCGCGACGCGGGGCGAGAATATGGACCTCAAGAAACTGGAGGAGAGCATGCCGGCTGCGCGTCACATGGTCAACATTTTCCACCCATACGACCCCGTCGCGTATAGGTGAGGCGCTCCTTTATACGTGGAGATCCACCGTTTCAGGATTCTCAGTAAGTATAGGGCTTTCTGCGTGAGTCTACCGCCCTTCACTTCTACTGACCCGGTTTACCTATTGTGAGGCGCTTTTGGGGTTGAACATCGTCTTTTGGTGAAGCCCCTTCCAAACAGGTGTCAAAGTTATATCGGCCTCATACTTCACGCCCCAGGTTTCAGTGCTTGGCTGGTCGCTTCTGGCGGACGCCTTCTTCTGTAATCGAATCTCAATCCCAGCGGTTTTCAAACCCTTCGTTAGACATAGACACACAGACACACCTCTCATTGTTGCACGTCTACTTAGTCGCCCCCCCAACGCCCTTGCCATAAGCAGTATTCAGAAGACAGCTCTTCTATGCGTCCACTGTGACCCTCTCTACCCAAGAATGGGAATTTGTCTGTGCAGTTTTCGCTTCCCCGCCCTAGAAACAGAGCGCTCAACAGTGCTTCATCGGCTTGTTGCTCATGTGCCGTTCCACTAAGGGTCTATACACACACAGAGGGTGTTCTTTTTTCGGAGCGACGGTAGAGCAGGGATCGCGGTGCTGCCGTCGCCCAAAAAGCACCGCGCCGATCGCGGGGTGTTGTTTCCATTTCGCCGACTCGTACGGTCATACGTCAGCAACAACACCGAGGTGTTCCAATCGGCCACCCCGAAAAAAGCCCGGTGACGGTCCGAACACCGGGTGTTGTTGCGATCAGACCGTGTACGGGGCAATTTTGCGTGCGGAAGCTACCCCCCGGCACGACGTTGAGTTGCAGGGGGAAATTGGGCAAAACAGCACCTTGAGTTCTCGGCGATTTGCCAAAAAGAACACCAGCTCTGTGTGTATAGACCCTAAAGATGGCCCTGTCTGAATGTTACCCGTCAAATCCAGTATTTCAAAAGTGCTGTGCTTTGGATGAAAGCCCTGCGAAGGTGTACCACATGTTTCGTTTGACGAGTTGGGCAAAATTCGTTTGACACAATAGAGTATTTTGCGCTCCCCTCTTATGCAGGATCGAGCCCCTGGTGTCAAAGGACTTCGTCGCCCGGCGCCCCGTCTTCATCCCATACCACCGCGGGGGGCAGCGCCTCCACATCGGGATGCAGCAGCTGCGCGATGACCTCAGCGCGCGCTCGCGCGCGCTCCAGAATGACATCATCAGCTCGCTGTCAAGCATGAAGACCAAGATCGCGTCCACGTTCGGGGGGGCAGACCAGGCCAGCGCGGCAGAGTCGGAGGAGGGGGGGGACGAAGTGAGCCAGCACACGGCGCTCGTAATGGAGCGGGTGACCGGGAGCAAGCACGGGCGGATCGACTTCATGCTCCAGGTGCGGGGATGCGTTCCGGTGCTCGTTGTCAGCGTCCGTTCTTGCCAGCGAGCGGAAATGTTCCTCGTGCGAGTGCGTTTGGAGGCTCCGGACTGGGCACTTTCCGGATCGCGCCCAAAGTATGGAACGAGCTTGGTCTGTGGTCCATGATGTGCGGGCCCGTGGCGGCCCGACCGAAATACAATGTGCATTATTTATCAGGAAGCCTTTTGATTACCAGAGTGAAAGAG
This sequence comes from Klebsormidium nitens, assembly GCA_000708835.1. Lineage (NCBI taxonomy): Eukaryota > Viridiplantae > Streptophyta > Klebsormidiophyceae > Klebsormidiales > Klebsormidiaceae > Klebsormidium > Klebsormidium nitens. The sequence continues at coordinate 13,062 of DF237170.1, read as the reverse complement.
AACTTCACGGTTGGCAACCTTCCATAGGGCAGAATTGCGGTTGGGCAGGGGAATCATAATAGCTTGGAGTGCCGTTTCCGGGTATCTCTCGGTGACGGCTGTTGGGATCTGGCAGAACGCTAGATCACGTCTAAATTGAACTCAATCGTCCACGACGAAGAAATTGCAAGCAAACGAGAGTCTCTTCTATGACTCAGCCCGCGGTAATTACTGCTCTGCAGGACGCCACGTTCGAGCACCCGTACATCTCGGCGCTCAGTTCGCACACCGCCTACTGGAAAGACGAGGACACGGCGCTTTTCGTCACCCGCCACCTGTACCGCAACGTCCCGGAAGCGCCCCCCGGGCAAGCTAACCCAGTCAAACCGGGGGAAGCTAACCCGGTCATTGCCGGAGAAGCTGACCCAGTTAACGCTGGGGATTCTGACCCGGTTAACGTAAAGGATAACGGGGAGCTGACGCCAGAAAAAGGAACGGGGGGAGATCCTGGGGACAGAAAAGGGCCACGCTCTCGGCAAGGCTCGACCGGGAATCTTAGTGGGTTGAAGCGTTCGCTTTCTGTGGGTGACCAATTAGCCAAGGAAGACGATTTGGGGGGGAGTTCTCTGGGGAGCTTGTTCTGGGGGGGAGGGGGGCGGAGGTCTGGGCTGGAAGGGGTCCCCACGGAGTTCGATACCTGGATTGCGGACGACGAGACGGGGCTGTTTTACATGCCGGGGGGGTCCACGCCGTCGAAATCAAAAGTATCGGGGTTTAGACAGGAAGATACGTCCGAGTCGGAGAGCGAGGAGGCGATGCGGGGCGTTCGACAACTCGCCGAACGAGAGCGCTGATTGCGGGGCTGATGAGAGCGGCGGGGCAGATTTGCGTGGCCGAACTCTCCGAGTAAGATGTACATGCGTAGAGCTAAAGCGGAGAACCTTTTTTTGCAGATCGGGCAAACAGAAGAAGGCCGCCGTTATGAAAATGGTTACCAGGTGTGGAGGACGTCAGCAAAAATAGTGTGCTCCGCATAGACATGGATCCTTTTATCAGAGACAACAATCACGAATATAAGCCGGTCCTACATTGGAATTAAAGGTTTATCATGCAACCAAGACGTACTCTCCGCAGCCCAGATTCATTGACGACATACTATAGGGTGGCGGACGTTGTAGGTGGCCGGGCCGCCCGATGCACCACAAATGAGAATTGTCGACATTGACATGCAACTTTTCAAGTTTCCCGGAATATCAATTGCATGAAGTCACTTGCGGGTCGCGGTCCAAGGCCATGCATGCTCATGGCTTGCCAGTAATGTGCTCCCAATGTGCTCGTGCAGAGCCCGGACTTCTTGGACGAACTTTCGAATTGAATATGAAAAGTAATTCGTGTGCAACCAGATATCACGCATGTGCATGCCAGAGCTTAGCTAGCGCGGAACTTAATTTCATGATCTTTTGCACGTACGGCGCTAGCTGCAGTGTGATTCTCGAACCTGAAGGCTCAATCAAGGCTTCGAATAAGAGTGACCGCGGATCGCTCATGCGCTCTAGCTCAGGCATGATGTAATTGAATGCGGCGCGCCGCGGTTGCGCAAAGTTAAGACTGCATGATGTCCATATTATAGCGAAGCTTTATACGCATGGGCTTAGTATACATTTGCTCACTGACTTAGTTAGACATGGCATGATGTCTGGGGTCATATGTATACCGTCTCAGCAAGACCAGTGCGCAAGGGCGAGCAGATACGCATGATACTTGCGGCCCCACTGGACATTGGATATATTTCACTGGCGTCGTACCCAGATCATCATGTACAGTCCCGGCGAGTTAGTAAGATATACCGCAGCACAATGATCAGGCCGCCACCAAGAACAACTGACTCAGACGCTGGCCGCCGATCCGGAGACGTTTCTGCCCTTGCTCAATGACATGACTAGTGCAGCCGCAGCCTCACTTTAGAAACTCAGTTGGAGTCGTTTGATTTTGAATCATTGATTGGTATCCCGCGGCCGCCCAGTCCTACCGGAGATCGATGCTGGCCATGGCAGCGGCCAGCCGCCATGGCTCAATGTGGTTTAGGCCCGGCAACAGTTTCCCTTTTTTGCACCTTTTTCTCCCCGCGCCGGGAGGTAGCTCGGATTTTGCTTTGCTATCCAAACAGTAGTTTTCCGAAAATGGTGATCACATTCATCACAATAAGAGGAACTGCAGATGGCAGATGAAATCTGGTCAGGTGGCTCAGAGCTCTCCTGTCAGAAACAAGTGCTCACAGACTGCCTTCCGACACAGTGAAGGGTCATCTCTGGCCCTTTTCTAACAGGACTTTGCAGACATGCTATCAGAGGTTTCAAGAGCATCGCAGATGCTTTTGGGACGGTCATCGCACCTACGGACTACGGACTCATCAGGGAAGTAGCAAGCTCTGAATCCTCATGGTACCATCAAATCTCAACTTTATAGTGAGATCTGTATTCTCACCTCGGAGGTATTGTACTGCATGCAAAAGTCCAATGATCTGGCCCTTGAGCGATGCTACACGCCCTCCCGACATCTCCTGAAAGCCCCATCCATCTGCACAGGATAGTGTATAGGAAGATATTTCAGCGAAATAGCATCAAAATCATGCGACCACCTTGTTCGCATAGTTTGATCTTGGCAGCCCTGCACCAGTTGGTGAGATGGAAGCACTGCTTGAATTCTGGTGCTCCTGATTACTTCAGCTCATAAAGATCCTCTGGCCATTAGTTACTGTACCAGCAGACTGTCGTACCTCCCTGCTGTGTTCATACTTACAGCTGGCAGGCCTGCTTTTAGCATGAGATATTTTTGGGGATGCTTAAGCTCTGCCCTGTGGTTTTCATGATCTTTCACCAGAGGCCTTGCCTGTTGGAAGTTCGGCGAACAAAGAATAGCAGAAAAAGTAGGCCGCTGATGTTGATTGCCTCTGTCCCATACAGTTGAAATCTTTCTCAGCTGAATGGGGCACTCATCAGTCGGTTTCCCACTGGATGGCTCATCAATATGTCTTAAAACCGCAGGGAAACCAATTCTGCTTTTTTTCCTTTGCTGAGGCACTCCTAGACTCTTCAGAGCGCTGTGCAGATTGAAAGGACACAATCCATTTAACAACTCCATCAATACATTCACAGGATGGCAGCAAAAACGGGTTGTGCCTGATCTGGTGGCCACAATAAGAATGTCTGGCTGGTTAAAATGCGTGCAAAAGGGCAAAAAGCTCAGAAGAGTTTTCAAAGTTTAAGCTGTTCCTACATGGTTTGCAGACACAAAGCAACCAGAGAAGGAACACAAGCACGCTGCACCACCCTCAGCAACAAAAAAAAGGGCAAATCCACACTGCTTTGCTTGCTCACATGGCTTCAGAAACCTTTCTTCATTGAGGATCGCCAGTGCGTTCACAAACATCAGAAAAGCCGTGATGATGGTATACATCGACATGGTGAGGGCCACTTTTGGATCCGCCTATGCATTTCGCTCCTTTTTGTTCCTGAAACGTCCCAGTAGCATTCTGTCTAAGGCGCGCCACTTCCTATATTACTATGACGTACATTTTGAGAACAGCAAACGCAAAATTCAATAAGCCCCGCGGGTGGCCGGCGGCCGCCGGCGCTATGCAGCGCGCGGCCGGTCGGCGGGGACCGTGTAAACTGAGCTTTATGCAGGGTTTCTGTCTATTTGAGGGTTTTGGGCGGCTGCTGAGCCGCTGAGGTCAGCTCAGATAGTATCGGCCCGGCTCACCCGGAACAATGAGGTCAATCGGTACGTAGAGGTCCTGTTCGGTACAGGTCGGTGTATTGCCCACCCTACTAGGAATTTGCTGGTTACAGAGATGGTTATACATAACTTACTGGTGGGTTTGAACTTTGATCAGCAAGCCAGGGCAGGTCGATAGAGAATAACTCTCAAGAGTCAAGAAAGACAATAATAAGCAAAGATAATAGTAAGCTCCAAGCCTCCAACTAACACTAAAAAAACCTAACCCAAAAAGATACCTGCTCCGCACCCGTACCCACCCTAACCACCAAACCAACCCTACCCGTCCCAGAGCGGTTACCTAAGACCTTATTATTATCTTTGATCATTTTAATTTCTCTTGAGTTTCATCGATAGAGAATCTATTTAGTATACGGTACACCTAACTTTGGTCAGTTTACATACGGTGTTTCGTTGTTGACTCAACCGGCCCTCGACTCTGCACCAAAATATCTGACGGTACCTCCACGGTACCATTATACGGGACCCGGGTGTATCATGTACGGGAATAATTGCACTGCGAAACGGCTGTTTGACCGCAACTTTTTCACGTGTGGTACTTGCATGCCGACACTGTGCCGAATTTTAGGTACCTTAAATGTGGGTTTATAAAAGTCAAAAATATCCAGATTTTATCTCATCAGATATTCGAAGTAACTAAATTGGTGCACTATCCGACCAGTGGTAATCAAAGGCATCTGGTGGATTTTAATCGACAGGCTGGTGCCGGCCTGTTTCTTCGTGGCCACTGGCCGGGCCAACCAGCTGCCCGGAATGACTCAAAAACTCTTGTCCGCGACTCCGGAGTCCGCGGGCCTTTGGCAGATGCTGATCACTTTTCTGTTTACCTCAGCAGATAAACCGGAGCTGCCATGTGGAAATTTTGGCTCGGCCAATTGATGCAATCTGACACGGAATAATCGCTTGTCAGACTTGAAGGCCTTATCGCTCCCGCGTGGCAGACCTCTTTCCAACGTGTCAGTTCATGAGCGACCTGCCAAACCCCGGTGAACTTCAGCCCAAAACGGACCCCCCGAGGAGAAAAGCAACAGGTTGTGCAATTGCCTAGCTGGATCCTGCCCTGACTCCGAGGAAGAAAATAAACGCAGGAAATGGAGGATGGCGGGCTAAAGCAGCTGACATCAACACGCGTAGAGTAGGCGTAGCAATTGCAGCGCGGAGGTTTCCTGCTTATTGGATGCATCCTGCGAGCCCGGGGGTCATGACTGTGGAGGAACATCTTGCAGGTGTTGTTTGCAATGTAAAGTAGGCGCTGAAGCTAGGGAGGAAAAAGGACAAGCAGGGGTTTACCAGTTGCGATGTTCCATTCAGCAAAGGGCTCCATTTCTGAAATTGAAACAACTTTATAGAGGTGAGTTGTCTAAAAGTCTTCAGGTGCTTTCAATGAAAGCTTTAGTGTATGCTGGACTGAGTCAGAACGCATTACAGGTTGCATTCGGCTGTTGTCTTTCTCTTGACTGGCATTTGGCGGTAAGTACCTAAGGTTTTGCCAGGATCTTCTTCTTCTGTACGAGTAGCATGCTGGACGTTGCGCTGAGATGTCAGGGATATGAGAGAAGAAGCTGAGCGTGATTCTATATGGTGGAAAACACAACCTGTGGTGGGAGATGCATTTTGCATTATGCACGGTGGAAGGGTTTCTCAAGATTGAAGCTGTTTCGCTGAGATGCGCACATTTTGTGTAATGCTAATTAGCATCTTCGGCAACGGTTTCTTTTCATTTTGGAAGTCATTGGTGACGCCTACTGCGTGACCTCAGGAGATTGCTTCCCAGGTTGGTCGGCTTGAAGTGACTTGGTTACACTGTATCCGGTGGTCACATCGAATGGCATACCATCTGATGTGGCTCACTCTTGATATCAACGCGAAGCTCAACAAGCAAGCTTGCTTTAGAGTTCTGGCAATGGCGTTGATTGACCACCATTCTTCAGGAGTGCAGAAGAATTTAGGTCAAGAAGCAGGCCATTCTTTTAATAAATTTCCCTAGTGTGCTTTGCCATTCATATGTTTGCATCAGCTGCATCTACTTTCAATGAATGCCGGATACTTTTGGAGTTTTCCCTTTTGGAGATAGGCTACCCAGCTAGAAACTTTTATGGACTAGTGGTCAAGAGACTTCACGCGTTAGCATTGGTGGTGTATACACTGCAAGTGGTATCCAGGGCAACGGCCTTCTTGCAGCTAGGATTATGTTGTGGAGGGTTATATTTATTGTAGCAGCGCCTTCTGTTAATACATAATGTGAGAGACTGCAAGGCGCCTTCTTTTCACAAGGCACGTGAAGATTACAAGAGCTGGCAGAACTGGTGTACAGCATACAGCTTAGCCAGGAGGGGAGTGCTAAGGTTGCGATGGTTTACATCAAGCAAGGATTTAGTTGATGACATGTGCACTGAATTTGGATTCAGATATTGATTTTCCAGTTTTTCGCTCTAGCTGCAGCGCAAGCACACCGATGCACACCAGTGACACGCGCGCGCTTGCACGAGGGACTAGGTAGGCGAGCAAGCAAGAGACAAGAATGCAAGGGGAGCCGGAGATATGCCGGGACTTCCGCAAGGGTGTTTGCTTTCGGGTGAACTGCCGATATGCGCACATCAATGCCGATGGGACCCCGGGGGTAAGGCTCTGGTTTCGTCTGGCAGGGTCTGGTTCCGTCTGGTTCAGGACCGTCACGAGTGCTTGCTGATAAACCAAAGTTTGCAGCTCCATGGTGACACCACCATTGGCCACGTCATCGTGCATGATGCGCTAACGTTGGCTTGCTTAAGTCTCCACCAATGACAGGTTGCTTCTGGGGTCCGGCTTGAGATGCTCTTTATTAAGGAAGCTGACATCAGTTGCCAAGGGAAGTGGTGGCTCAGCAAACCGGTTGCTTCGCAATCGCTTTGGGTCTGTGATTGACGTGGGGCACCAACTTTTTCCTCAGCGATGGACCCGTCAGCAGTTATCAGAAGCTGCATCAGTGCTGTCGTATGTGATGCTCCCAGTCCACGTCACAGCTAGGCCTGCTGGGGTAGAGCCCCTCTAGTGGGTCAAGAACTTCCTTGGGCGATCATAATGTAGAATGAGCTGGCTAAGCACTTGTATTAGCCAGGGATGTATACTAGCAACCTCAGTCTACCATTTTGGTCAACAAGGCCTGATTGTCAGGCCACATAAGTTGGGTGCACCCCTCTCAGAGTATGCCAGCTGTGCACACTGCTGAAGAACCCAAGATTGAACTGCAGTAGAGTAAGTGGGTATGGCTAACCCCAGAACATGCCACCTGTTTCGACCGAGTCAGTCTGCACTGCCGCATGACATTCTGTCGGCCCTGCAGACGCCAAACGACCAGCCTGTGTGCCGCGACTTCGAGAATGGGCGCTGCTTCCGGAGCAACTGCCGCTTCTTCCACCGGTCGGCGCCAGAGCTCTTGGCAGCCAACCTGGCCAACTCGAAGCGACAAGTAAGCACCGCTTCTATGATCCTGCCTCAGCACCGCTTTGGAAACCGGGAGACCAACACAATACGCTCGGAGAGTTTCAATGTCGGGAATTGTCCCCATCCATCAGCAGAGGGAGCGCCGGACCTGGATAAGGGGGTTTTCGTGCTTCCATTACCGTGTAGGATCAACGTTGTCTCATCGTAACCTCCAAGCTTGCAATTGGCGCCTGAATCTGCTGGGGCTAAGCGGGTTGTGTACCGATGGACGTCCTTCAACAGACTGTTGACTGTGTTCTGGAACAACTCTCCTTTATCAAGAGCATCTGCGTAGGCGCTCAAGGGCTGGCCTCACATTGGGTATGAAAGAACTTGATCTGCAGCTTGCCAGGTTGAAAGTGCACGGAGGATCGCGCCGGAGCACGCTTTTCCTGGCCAATGGTGCAGTGACATCAAGCTGCAGGCTCCCATGGTACCAACAATGACAAACGCATATCGAGCATGCAAACATCTGAGACTACGCAAAACCACACTGTATCAAGCTGACGCCTGTGTCAGGCGAAAGTCCTGAGGGATCCCCCAAGCCTGTTGATGTGCATCTGCCTATCTGACCCACCCCTTTTTCTTCTGCAGGGGGAGCCCTCCCCGCACGACCTCCTTGATCGCTTCGGCCCCCTCGGCATGAATCACCCAGACTTCCCTTCGTACCCTTTGGGGGGAAACGATCTGAGCCCTTCGGGGGAGTTCTCTCGTGACGCACGCGCCCTGCTGGCACGCGAACTGGCCAAGCGAGAGCTCGCCATCAGCAACCGCATGCTCGAGCTCTCCCTCGCAGAGCGCGCGCTTCTGGAGCTGAGCATTCGGGAGCGGCGGCAGGCGCTCGGCCGCTTGGACCCGGGACTGTTCCAAAGCCTCGGCCGGCGGGACAGTGTGCCCGTCCCCGGGTTCCACGACCTGGCGCAAATGGGGGTGCGCCCTAGCCCCACGCTGCCATCCGCTTTGAACCGCACGCGCTCGGTGCCCGTGCAAGGATTCCAAGACTTACGGGGCGTGGCGCCACAGCGGCACACTGATGTCATTCCGGGGCCCCGGCTGGATCGGCGAGGCAGCGGCCCGGGGCAGGGGATGGACATGGACGGGGGGGAGCAGGAGGGGTCGCGAGAGGGGGGGGGCTTTGGCTGGCAGCCCCCTGGGGCGAGCGAGCGCGGCGAGTTCCCCCCTGGGATGGGGAACCCCCCCCTGGGGCGCTCGACGAGCGAGACGGTGCAGCACTTGCAGGAGATGCGGCGGGCGGCGGACAGCTTGCTACTCGACCTGGAAAGAGCGCGCCGCAAGGAGAGCCTGTCAGTGCCCGGGTCTCCGGAACTGGTCGGGGGGGACCGGGCCCCTCAGTTGGAACTGGACCCTCGGATCCTGAATCGAGCAGGGGGGGCCAGGGGACCAGGTGTGAGCACGGAGGAGGCTCATACCGAGGGGGCGGCCTTCCAAGCCCTGGAGCGGTATGCTTCGCTGAGGTCAGCGACGAAGACGCCGGAGGTGCAGGGGCAGGCACCTGCTCCTCTGCAAAAGTATGCGAGCGAGCCACTCGGGAGGGGGGGTGGCACAAAGCAAGAGCTCGAGGGGCGCAAGTCGCCGCAGGCGGTCAGCGATCCACGCAAGTCCCCCGAGCCGATGTCTGACGATGGGAGGATGTACGGGGGTGTGCGGGAAGGTGATGAAAACCCTAGCATGCATGGCAGCGAGCGGGATGGGCAGGGGGGGCTGCTGAGCCCTGAGGAAGGAGACCCCCGGAAAAGCAGATCACTCCAGGCGTCCCCCGAGACAAACGCTGTCGGGAGTCAGGGCTTCTCCGGATTTGGGCGGGCCCCTAACGGGCTGACGTCTCAGGGCTTGCAGGGCATGAATACAAATGTCGTGGGGGGGGGGATGACAGGCCAGGAGTTGCGGCGCGCAGGGAAGGCGGCGGTCGGCCCCCCCGGAACCGGGCCGTCCGACGTCGCGTTCGAGTCGGGAGGCGAGTAGACCGACCACGACCGACGGGCCCGACCC